>CAWUDS030003884.1:0-49819 GCA_963859935.3 Lathyrus sativus
AGGTTTTAATGGAGTTTATGGAGGTTTTTCAAGAGATAAAGATAGATAGATAGATAGATAGATAGATAGATAGATAGATAGATAGATAGATAGATAGATAGAGAGAGAGAGAGAGAGAGAGAGAGAGAGAGAGAGAGAGAGAGAGAGAGAGAGAGAGAGAGAGAGAGAGAGAGAGAGAGAGAGAGAGAGAGAGAGAGAGAGAGAGAGAGAGAGAGAGAGGAGAGAGAGAGAGACGAGAGAGAGAGAGAGAGAGAGAGAGAGAGAGAGAGAGAGAGAGAGAGAGAGAGAGACAGAGAGACAGGGAGAGAGAGACAGAGAGAGTTAAGGGATGAAGAATGTAAGATTGGAGAGAAAAGGTTATGATGATATGATAATAAAAATCAGATTTGGGGAGTTTAAAGGGTACTGATTGGGAATATTGGGTGATATAAAGGTGGTGGAATGGTGAGTAGGAGAGAGAGAATTCAAAAAAATTAAAAATGTTTCACGTTGGGGCCTGTTATGGGCACCTGTAATAGCTCTCTGGTTTTTCTATAGGGCATGATCTGGCAACTATTATAGGCCATGGTGCCTATTACAGGCACCTATAATAGCTTACTAGCTCATGGTCAATTTTCTTGTCTTTGTTGGTTTCGGCTTGGGTGTAGTGGTGAAAATTTTGAGATTAATATATTGGTTAACTTAACTCACAAAAGCAAGAGCCGCCACCACACTTTATTGTTTCCAAAGGAATGGGAAAAGAGTGAATAAAACCCACAAAATTTTTAAAATAAAAATAATAAAACAAGTAGAAAATGGTAAGGGGTTGGTTATGGAATAGGAATGTGTTGGAAACCAAAAAATCTATAGTACTCTATAGGAACCTCTTGAAAATATTTATTTGGCTTAAAACCGGTTGTTTGCGAAAGATTAAGGAGATGAGAAGAGAAATACATCTTTAATATTTTTGGTGTTTGACAAGACTATCTGAGTCTCATGCCTACGTACCCACAAAGTGCAATGGAGGATAAAAACCTCGTAGTTCATGGTAACAATAACAAAAGTGTTTGTTTTGATTGATTTTAAATGAAAAGAAACTTTGTCATTTTAAGGAGAAGACTCAACTAATCACCCACAAGTATGTGAAAATGGACCTTTGCATCACTATTAAGAAGGGCTCTAACTTGGATAGAAATAAACAAGTATGCCACTAACTCTGTTAAGTGGAAAGGAATCAACATCTTTTCAATCATTACTATGGGGATAGGAGAATTACATATCAACTATTAAAATGACTCATGTCTAATCCTTGAGAAAACATTTTTAAAAAGAAAAGTGCACAAAAGGCACAAAATAGTTTGAATGAGTTGTGTATTTTCTAAGTCTTTTGAAATTATTTTGATATGTTTAAGATGTCTTAGAATTTATTTAAGAAATAGATTTTAAAAATCACTTGACAAATTCAAGGTTTATTGAGAAAGAGGTTTAAGTTTGAAAACACGAAGGTTTTAAATAAGGGAGAAGATTTTGAAAATTTAAGAAAGGGGGAGATGAAGAGACTACCCTAAGAAAAGCAATAAATTGGAAGTGTGTGCAAGTATACTAACCATAATCTAGACAAAACTTGACAATGGTCAAGAACAGAATCCCATTCCTCTATATCAAGTGACAAATAATAAGCAGATAAACACAAGAGGATCCAGACAACTTGTTTCTTGCTATGCCAACTTACTAAGAATTTGAAAACATGTGGCAAGTTCCACTAGTACTCTTCCTATCCGATTTTCAACCAGCGAAATTGGAGTTAGTATAACCAACCAAGTTACAATCCATTCCCTTTGACTACCAAAGCTCATACTTAGAAGTACCATGTAGATACCTAAGAATGCATTTTACGGCTTTTAAGTGAGATTCTTTAGAAGTCGAAAGATAACGAGCGTGCATACACATGCTAAACATAATGTCCAACCTATATACAATAAGATATATAAGAGAATAAATCATACCTTTATATTTCTTCACATCCATATCCTTTCTATTTTCACTCTTTTCCAAGTTTCCATTTGTGGCCATAGGAGTGTCAATGGATTTTCCATCTTCCATGCCAAATCTCTTGAGCAGGTCATTGCAATATTTTGTTTGACGCACAAATGTACCTTCATTGAGTTGTTTGATTTAAAGACCAAGGAAGTAATTCAACTCCTCCATAAGGCTTATCTCAATCTCACCCTGTATAAGCTTATAAAACTCATCTACAAGTTGCATGTTAGTGGATCTAAAAATAATATCACCGACATAAACTTGAACTAGAAGAGTATGGTTTCCTTGGCACCTAATGAAAAATGTAGTATCTAATTTCCTCCTAGAGTATCCTTGATTGCTTAAATATTTACTTAATCGTTCATCATAATCCCGAGGGGCTTGTTTGAGACCATATAAAGCTCTTTTGAGTTTGTAAACATGATTCGGATACTCGTGACTTTCAAAACTAGGGGGCTGAGCTACATACACTTCCTCATTAATATAACCATTTAGGAACACACTTTTCACGTCCATTTAAAATAACTTGAATTATTTGGAGCAAGCGTAGGCTAGTAGAAGATGTATAGCCTGAAGGCGAGTAACTGGAGCATAAGTCTCCTCGTAGTCAATGCCCTCTTCTTGGTTATAATCTTGATCCACTAGCCGAGCTTTTTGCAGGTTATCACTCTGTTTTTGTCAAGCTTATTTCTAAAAACCCATCAGGTGCCGATACTTGATGATTTTTAGAACGAGGGACAAGGTCCCAAACATCATTCTTTTTAAATTGGTTTAGTTCATCTTGCATGGACATAAGCCAATGCTCATCAAGTAATGCATCTTTAGCATTTTTATGTTTGACTTGAGAAACAAACGGAAAGTGATAACAAAAATTACTTATCTTGGAGTGTGTTGTGACACCTTTAGTGATGTTTCCAAGTATGTTGTTGATAGGATGATCTTTGGATGTTTTCCAAGTCAAAGGTAGATCTTCCACTACAGTTGGGCTTTCAACCTTCTCCTCTTCACAATCGTTATCTTCTTCCTTCTCATGTTCTGCCGCTTTAGGTTAATCAATTCCTGGTTTGGTTTCATTGAGAATTTCTTGTGAAGATACACCCATATCATGAAAAAAAACACCTTTCCCAACATTTTTTGGGTAAGACTCATCAAAAGTGACATGTACCGACTCTTCAATAATAAGTAATCTTTTTTTATAAACCCTATAAACTTTACTAGATTGGGAGTATTCGAGGAAGATAACCTTATCGGCTTTCACATCAAATTTTATAGGATTGTCCTTTCCATTATTCAAAATATAGCATTTACATCTAAAAACGTGTAGATGAGAAACATTTGGTTTTCTACCTATAAGTAGTGTCGCAGTCGGTTTTTGTGGCATGACCACTACTGCTCCTAGTGCTACATTCTGATTTCTATATTTATCTTATGAAGCTTAAAAGGAAGTGGAAGGTATCTTAAACTAACCATGTGCGTAAGTGTTTTCCCTACAAATGCGGAGAGATCTAGAATCAAGGGTTGGTTATACAAAGGGAAGCTATTAAAACCCATAGTATTTATTGTAATCTATATGAACCTTCATTTACATCTATTTTTACTGTTTGAATTACTTTCTTGAGTCTATTTTCTATTTGAATTACTTTCTTGTTCAAAGTCGTGTTAATGCCATCGTCCCAGAAATACTTTGGTAAATTACCTTCATTATGCAAAGTCTTCACAAACTCCTCTAAAACACTATTTGTATTCCCCTACAACACCATTTTATTGTGGAGTTCTAAGAGAAGAAAAGTTATGCTCAATGCCATGTTTATCACAATACATATCAAAAAGGAGGTTTTGAAATTCTCCTCCATGATCACTTTGGATGGAAACAATTTTCAAATTCATCTTATTTTGGAACAATCTTGCAAATTGTTTAAAAGTCGGATAAGTCTCATCCTTACTATGCAAAAACATAACCCAACAAAATATTGAGTAATCATCTACAATCACAAAGCCATAATAGTTATCACCTATATATGCTTTTGGTCCTTGAGGAACCATAGAGTTCCATATGAAGAAGCTCAAGAAATCTCAAAGTAGAAACAATGTTTTTCAATTTAAAAGAGATTCTTGTTTACTTCCTCATTTGGCACACTTCACATAAATGGTCTTTAGCGAACTTCATTTTTGGTAGAACAATTACTAAATCTTTTGAGGTTACTTTGTTTAGTAAGTCAAAGTTGATGTGATCTCGGCGTCTATGCCATAACCAAGAGTTTTCACTTACGTTATCTAGAAACTTAGTTCCAACCAAGGATACATAATCTAAGTTAGACATTTAGGTATTATTAATGCTCAATCCTTTAAACATACATTCCTTCTTCTCATTATATACAAATAAGCAACAAGTATTTATAAAAATAACTTTAAAACCCCTTGTCACAAAGTTGACTAATTCTAATAAGGTTATGTTTAAGACCATCATCTAACATAACATCAGAGATAGTAGTAGGTGAGGGATTACATACACTACTTTTTCCAAGTATTGATCCTTTGTTGTTATCTCCATAAGTGACAAACCCTTTTTTCATTGGAAAAGAGTCAATGAAGAGAGATATGTCACCATCATATGTCTTGAGCATCCACTATCAAGATACCCCATCTTTTCCGTATAGTCAAGATAATCGGCCTATAGAATAAAATAAAGGAAATAGGTAATCAATTTTCATTACCTCTTTGACAGTGAGTGAAATCAAAGTTGCATTTGAGTAACCATTGAACAACTCCTTTAGGTACAAAAATTTTCCTAAATTTTCACTTTTCAATAGTATGACTCGTTTTTCAACAATAATGACAAGATAAGTTGCGGTGGGACATGACCTTAATATTTGAGTCCCTTATCCACATATTAATGCTTTTTATTAAAATGATTCAAAGACTTTTCACACTTTGAAGAATAAATAGCAAATGCACTCCTATGCTATAAGGCTATGTCCAATTTGACTTGAAGAGTATTTACATCTTCTTGTCAACTGAGACAATGTTCACAATCAAACCTTGAAGGTATTACATCCTCATTATTGTAACTTTGAATATCTATCGTATATCTCTTAATAGATTCTAATTTTCTTTCAGATTCTGACATTTTAGCCTCTAATTTTAAACGGACTGTTTCATATGAAGCTAATTTATTAAAGGATTTTAAGGCCTCTCTATGAAGATCTTCAAAGGCTTTTTGTAATTGAAGATAAGATAAATCATTAATAGATTCAAGCTTATAAAGACTTACATTTTTCTTCTTCTTTCTATTTTCGTGAGGCAAATCCGAGCCGATTCAACACTTGAAGTTGTGCTTTCATCACTTGAGGAATCATTTTCACTCTCCTAAGCGGAATAAGCTCTTCTAGACTTACTAGATTTCTTATGATGTTCCTTCTATTTGTCTTTCTTCCTCATAGGACACTCTGGTCTATAGTGATTTACTTTCCCACAATGATAGAAAGATCTTCTAAGTTTACCTTTCCTATCATCATCATCCTTTGAGGAGTTTGCTAGCCTTCTAAATTTGATTAGTTTCTTGTTGTAGTTTCTAACCCCATTAGTCCTTAAATTCCTTTGGTAACTTTTGACAAATAACCCCATATCCTAATCATAGGAATTCTTGTCATTTTCACTTTCACCATTACTTTGCTCATTGTGTGAAAACCTTGAGCTTGAAGTCTTAAGAGCAATATACTTATTCTCTACCTCCTTATGTTATCATTTCTCATTTTCACCTTCTTTTCATACTATTTTTTCATGTTTTTCCAAGCAAGAGTGTTCTTTCTCATGTTCTTCCAAATTTTTATACAAAGTCGTGAGGTCAAGTACTTTAAGATCATTCGCCTATTTAATAGCAGTGACCTTGGGTTTTCATTCCCTATTTAAACATCTTAACACCTTATTATTAGAAATATCATTGGAAATATGCTTACCTAGCGCATTCAATCGATAGATAAAATGCGTGAACCATTTTCGCATGTCCGTAATGGTTTCACCAGGCTCTCTATGAAATAGCTAAAACTCTTGATTTGATGTGTTGATCCTTGCTTATTTATTAGTACCCTCATGGGAAACTACTGATGCATACCACATAACTTTGGCGGTCTCATAATGAAAAACGCGATAATACTCATCAACACCTAATGCAGATGTGAGAATATTTTTCCCCTTCCAATCATGTGACCATAATTTTCAATCATTATTATTCCATTGTGCTTCTGCTTTAGGTACGGTAACACCCTCATAAGTGGTAACGCTAATTTTATTAGGACCATTTTTGATGTCGTCCCATATACCCTTGTCAACTGAGTTGACATGAATATGCATACAAGCTTTACAATAGCCATAATTTTCGTCTGTGATAATTGATGCTCTATTGTACGATCCTTAGGTTCGGTATCCATTCTTCTAAAAATAAAATCTTAAGCAAGAAATTAATTGGAGCTCGTGATACCACTTGTTATACGATAGACTTCGATCTAGAGGGGGTGAATAGATCATAAATTAAAAATCAAACTTTTGGAAAAAATTGTTTTCAAAATTTTATGCTACAACGGAAACAACACGAATCAAATCGTCCGACCAAACCTCTATCAAAAACCTTGGATATGCGTAAAAGTACACAAACGTGTGATGATGAACACAAAGTTTTCAACAACAATTAATCACAAACAATCAAATGCTAAGCTATATGTTATACCCCAAATTTACCCTTAGATTCATCGATCTTTTGCACATCATCTTAGGTCAATCATCCATGCATAGATAACCATTTTATTAGATTTTATCTATTTCATTTGTGAAGTTAGGGTTGTTGAAGAAGGTTCAAAGGTCATGAAGGCTTTGTATGTGCTTCTAGCCCCTGCAAGTTGTGTTGAATTCCTGTGGAGATAAGGAAATTATATGCACTCATTCGTGTGGTCCATTAGTCAGTACAAGGTTAATGTTTCTCCCCCAAGATTGCTCAAAGGATTCCCAAAGAGGACTAGGGTTTTCTATCCATTGGTTTCAAGGATATTGGTTGGGGAACTGTTTAAACTTTGTGGTGTGTGATATTACAAATAGTCTTCATTTTCAAGGGTTTTCCTGAGCCAGATTTTGTTGTTCATGAAGATGAGTCCTTTTGGTCTTAAGAGATCGAAGTTTCTCGTGGGAAACCAGTATTGATCAGTGCATTTTGATGCACATTCCTCTATGTTTATACTTAAGCATTTTATAGTTTGGTTTGTTTATTTTTCTATTTTATGATGTTTTTATAATTCAATTTATTTTCAGCCTTATTTGATTTTCGTTTGTTATTTTCAGCATTAGCAGCTTTCAATAAAAAATGCATAACTCGAGCTACAGGAATTAGATCGAGGTGTTCTACTAGTAGTTGGAAAGTTAAGAAAAAGATCTACAACTTTCATGTTGGATGAAGAATATTATTCAGAGTGAATGGGTCTCGAATAATTCGTTGAAGTTTTTGACTATAATAATTAAGTTGTTTCAGATCATCTTTATTGGGTCTAGTTTATGTTCAGATCCAGTTGAATGTGTAATCCAAACCTTATTTTGTTTATAAGGTTTGTTGTCGTGCTATAGTAGGATTATCTTCTTTTTACGAATTTTATATTGCTTTGTATGAATTTCATGGCGAACTAATCTCAAAGGGAAATCTGCTGGATTCAAATTCTGTAATTGTTTGAGGTTATTATAAATTTCGATTTAATTCAGTTCCTTTCCAATTTGTTCTATAATTTTCATTTTCTTAATCCGTTTCTTATATAATAGATTGGATTTAATTCGGTTGATCTATGTTCCTTACTTTAATCGCATTTAACTTAGCTTTTTCGTTAATTCACGCCATCTTTAATCGTCTACTTAATTTGGTGAACCGTTTGCTTAATTAGGTGATTAGGAATATAGCTCGTGTAGTATTGCCGATGCTTTTTTTTGTTCAATATTGCAATTGAATAGGGATTGGAGCCGCTTAGGGAATTGGAATTATAATAACCGATGATAATTTGGTAGTCAAACCGGTAGATTAACCTGTTTTAATCACTTATTTACTTTGTTTATTTTCTTAATCAAATTCTAAAACAAAACAACCCCCCCCCCCCCATAATCATTTTCAATTGGTTAATTCATCATCAAGAATCCTTGTGAATCGACATCTGAGTCATTGTCGCTTTACTAATTTTTTTTTCAAATACTCGTTTTTGATTCGTGCGCGACAGCGAATCAAATTGGAACCATTGTCGGGGAATCCTTATCAATTTATCCAATAGTTTAGTTTTAGGCATTATTTGTTTTAATTTTCTGCATTTTGGTGTATTTTCTTGCATTGTCACATCCAGAAGCCCCGTTTCGTCTGTTTCGTGTCTGACCTAGTCAAAAAAATCCCGGTTTTAGGGAAATCGCCTCCTTTTTTAGTTCTGTTTCATGCATTTGAAGCAGAAAAATCGTGCGATCATATTTTTAGGTAATCCTTCGAGTTTTACCCTAATCGTGCAATCATAGTTATAAGAAATGAGAAGACTTGGTCAGACGATCGACAATTACCCTAATTGAGTCATGCAACATTCCAGTTTTAGGAGATCCAATGATAAAATCCATTGAAACGCTATCCCACTTCCACTTGGGAAAATCTAAGGTTTGCAACATTCATGCTGGCCTTTGGTGTTCTAGCTTTTCTTTTTGGCAAGTCAAACACGATGCAAAGTAATCTGTCACCTTCTTCTTCATTCCTGGTCACCAATACTTTTGCCTCAAATCCTTATACATTTTTGTTGCTCTAGGGTGAATGTTTAATTTTTTCTTGTGGGGATCCTCTAAAATTAGCTTCCTTATCTCTACAACATCGGGTATACAAATTCTTTCGTTGCACCTTAAGATATCATCTGGTCCTACTTTAAAACCGGATGTCTTTCCTTGTACCATCAATTCCCTTTTCTCTTCTAAGAATGGATTGTCTTGACAATTTTGAATGTCTTCCAAAAGTCCATTAGAAATTTTGATCATTCTACACTGTAGAGTTTCATGTCCCAGCTCTACATCTAGGTGTATATCTCTGAATGTTTCCCACAACTCTTGTTGTTTGGCCATCAATGATGTTGTTGCAAGGACATTATTCCTGCTTAACACATCTGCCATAATGTTTGCTTTTCATGAGTGATATTGTAATGTGAAATCATAGTCCTTCAAGGTTTCCATCCATCTCCTAAGGTTTCCATCCATCTCCTTTGTCTCATGTTTAATTCTTTATGATCAAACAAGTACTTCAAACTCTTGTGGTCGCTGAATACCGTGAATGTACATCCATAGAGATAATGACGCCAAATCTTTAGCGCAAAAAATACTGCTGCAACCTCCAAGTCATGAGTGAGATGATTCCTTTTGTGAGTCTTTAAATGCCCGGAAGCATATGCTACCGCCTTTTGGTACTGCATCAACAGACATCCTAAACCTTGATAAGTTGCATCACAATAAACTTCATATGGCTCCTCAGGTTGTGTTAGAATCAATATAGGCGACGTTGTAAGTTTCTTTTTCAACAAATGAAAATTAGCTTCACATTTCTCAGTATAAGCAAAAGGTTGATTCTTTCTAGCTAGTTGAGTCAATGAAGCTACTATCTTTGCAAATCCTTCAATGAATCATCGATAGTATCCAACTAATCCTACAAAACTTCTTATGTCGGTGACTGTCTGAGGCTGATTCCATGCAAGCATGGTTTCAATCTTCACTGGATTGACAATAATGCCTTCCTTTGATATGACATGTCCCAATAAATTTACCCTTTCTAGCCAAAATTCACATTTGGATGGATTAGCATACAACTTCTTTTCACGCAAAATTTGTAGCACTTGACATAGATGCTCTTCGTGTTCCATTTTACTTTGAGAGTAAACAAGATATCATCAATGAATACAACCACAAATTTATAATAAAATGGGTGGAAAATTTGATTCATGTAATCCATGAAAATAGCAGGCGCATTAGTCACTCCAAACGGCATGACTAGGTACTCATAATATCCGTAATGAATCCTGAATGCAGTATTTGGTATGCCTTCTGTAACACCCATTTTAATTATTTAGTCTTTTTGGTGTTATTTTATTTGGTGTGTCATTATGTGGGGGTGTGTATGAGCGCGTTGGTGGATGTCCTTAATTTATAGGAATTCATTAATAAAATGTAGAGTTTAATATTAATATAATATAATTGATAATGATAATAATATAATGATTTATAGTAATGTGGCTATTACTATTATTATTACTATTAATTATTATTATCAGATTAAATAAAGAAAATAGGGAATTAAGGGGTATTAGAAGAGTTTTGGAGAATAGGGAGAAAGAAAACACGATAACTCAATTTGGGAGAAAAGTAAGAAGGAAGAACAAGGAGGAAGAGAGGATGACTAGGGTTTCTCATTCTTGAAAATTCTTCAACAATCGGAGCGTTAATCGAGGTAAGGGGGAGAAATTGATTGGGATTGATATTTACATGAATTGGGTAGAGGGGATTCCTTAACCCCGTAGGGATTTGATGAATATGAGTTGTATGTTGATGAATTGGTGCATATGTGTTTATAATTGTGGCTATTATGATGAATTTCATGTACATTGATATGTTTATGAGTATTGTTGCCATTGATGAAATTGGGCATGTGTTGTAGTGAGATTGGCGAGGTTCTATGTAACTTCTGCAGTAGTAGTGACGAATATGAGTATTAGTTCTGGAGAGGAAATTAGGAAGAAAATAATTAGAATAGTGAATAATAGTGGTTGTAGTGATAGGACAGAAGATAGAGGAAGAGGGATAGGCTTGGAATTGAGCAAGATAACAGTGTTGGACAGTGGGGGTTTTGAGAGATCGCAAACGCTCGCTAGCACCTTCGCTAAGCGAGCTAGTAGTGAGCACTCGCTAGCAGGTCGCTAGGCGAGTTGGGTAGCGAACATGTCCAGTAGCCACTGTCTCCCTTTGCTAGCACCTTCGCTAGGCGAGCTAGTAGCGAGCGTTCGCTAGGGCTTCGCTAAGAGAATGAACTAGCGAGCGTGACAGAAATGTGATTTTGTGCTGTTTTGTTTGTGCTCTCGTCTTATAGACTCCCTTTGATCTTGATGAGTATAGGGAGGGTGTTGAATGGTGCAGAGTGTATACTGGGTATTAGAATGTGAATTCCCCTAATATTCAATTTAGTTAACATAATTAAATTGGTGTGTGATATAGGTGTGAGGTAAGGTGATGTGATCAAGAGGATCGTATGACTTTAATTAACATAATCAAATTGGTGTGTAATATGTATGTATGATGTATGGTGATGTGATCAGGAGGATCGTGTGCGCTTAGTGTATCTGTTGTGCATTTGGTGTCGTGCATATCATGGTATTTTGGTGGGATGAATCATTGCTCAGGAGGAGTGTATGTGATTCATCCGTACTCCTTTGTGGAGAATGGTGGGGATAGATCATTGCCAAGGAGGGTTGTATGTGATCTATCCGAGGTTCGATTGAATGAACCAATTAGTTGGTACCGTATGCATGGTGTTGAGTTGCATATTTGCATTATTGTTTGTTGTGTTGGTGTCTGGACAGTAGGTCGTGATTGATGTTGGTTGGGTGATGATTTGTATATTTACTTCCTTTTATTCATGTATCTTATTACCGATAATTTTGATCGTGTTTTCTCACCCCTTTGTTGTTGTGGTCGGTGCTTCTTCGGGAGTACAGATAATCCAGGTACATAGCTAGCTTGGATAGTGGTGCGCGAGTCGAGTCTTAGGATGCTCTGATACGTAGCACGGGACTTGGGTGTTTATTTGTTTTTATGTTGAACTTGTTTATTTCCTGTGACGTATCACGCTTTGTTTTTATGAATTTGGCGGATGGCCGAGAATGTTGAATTGATGATAATCTCCGCTGCTTTATTTTGAAAAACATCTAATAAAGTGTGTTGTTGAATTTTATGATGTGATATCCCACTGTTGAAAGGAAACTCTGACCTTTACTTGATTTAATTGTATTTTATGTTAATTCGGGAAAGTGGGGTGTTACAATTGGTATCAGAGCAGGTCAGTCCGTCCGGCCAGTGTAGTAGTTGAGTCTGTCAGTAGGATAAAGATTGTGTACCTTTCTAACCTAGTGTTGTTATTGTTGAGCAGTATGGCAGGAAGGAATGATGATGCTTTGCCTGCTGCTATGCAAGCGATGGCGCAAGTGGTTGCTAATCAGAACCAAGCTACGTGTGCACAATTTCGAGATTTGGCACAGTTTCAGAGTAACAAGCCACCAACGTTTGAAGGAGGAATTCTGGATCCTGAAGCTGCACAGAAGTGGATGAAGGCAATTGAAAAGATTTTCAGAACTATGGATTGTAGTGATGAGCAAAAGGTGAGGTTTGGTACTCACATGCTGGAAGGAGAAGCTGAGGCTTGGTGGGACAATAGTCGCCAGAGATTGGAGACTGCAGGAACTGCAATCACTTGGGATGTAGTCAGAAGGGTTTTATGGAAAAGTATTTTCCGGAGGATATACAAAGTGCTAAGGAGATAGAGTTTCTGGAGCTGAAGTAGGGTAATCTGACGGTAGCAGGGTACGCTGCTAAGTTTGAAGAACTGGTACAGTATTGTCCTCATTACAATACTGACGGAGCAATGACCTCCAAGTGTTTAAAATTTGAGAATGGACTGCCTCCGGAAGTTAAGCTGGGGATTGCTTGTCAGAAGATCAGGAATTATCCTGAGCTGGTAAGCAGGAGCGGGATTTATGATAATGATAACCGGGCCAGGATTGCACACTACAAGGCTGTGAATGACCGTAAGGGTAAGCATAGATTTGGTGGTACTCCTTACAGTGTTCCTGCTGATAAGGGAAAACATAAGGCTATTACTGATAAGAAGCCCAGAGAAGGGAGAGAATCTGCTGATGTGAAATGTTTTCGGTACGGTGGCACGGGTCATCGTGCTAATAATTGTCCTAATGAGGTAAAGAAGTGTTTCAATTATGGTAAGCCAGGACATGTGATAGCTGATTGTAGGGCCTCTATGCCTACCTGTTATAACTGTGGTGAGAAAGGTTATATCAGTATGCATTGCGAGAAGCCGAAGAAGTCTCAGGCGTCTCAGGCCAGTGGGAAAGTGTTTGCTTTGGATGGAACTCAGTCTGCCAGTGAGGAGCGTTCTATCAAAGGTACTTGTTTCATCAATAATATTCCTTTGAATGCTATTATTGATACGGGTGCAACCCACTCGTTCATTTCTGTTGATTGTGTGAAGAGGTTAGGATTGGTACCGTCTACTCTCGAGCGACGGATGACTATTGAGACTCCCTTTATTGGTGCAGTGACTACTTCTTTGGTGTGTTTGAAGTGTCCACTAACTATTTTTGGCAGAGACTTTGGAGTGGATCTGATTTGTCTGCCACTTGGTAATTTAGATGTTATTCTGGGTATGAACTAGTTAGAGTTCAACCGAGTTTACATCGATTGTTTTTGGAAGGTGTTGTTGTTTCTCACTCAAGAAGAAGAAGCGTTGGCAGATTCCTTGTCTAATAAGGAATTGAAGATATTGTTGAAGAATGAAGCTAAGATGTTTGCTTTATTTGCATCATTAGCGGTTGACAGCAAAACGTCAATGCAGGAGTTGGCAGTAGTGAATGAATTTCCCGAAGTGTTCCCTGATGATATTGTAGAATTACCTCCGACGAGAGAAGTTGAATTTAGTATTGATCTTGTTCCTAGTACCAGGCCTATATCTATGGCGCCGTACAGGATGTCAGTAGTGGAATTGGCTGAATTGAAATCTCAGGTTGGGGACTTGTTGGATAAAAAGTTTATCAGACCGAGTGTGTCGCCGTGGGGAGCTCCAGTGCTGCTGGTAAAGAAGAAGGATGGTAGTATGCGTCTGTGCATCGATTACCGTCAGTTGAATAAAGTGACCATTAAGAATAAATACCCTCTTCCAAGGATTGATGATTTGATGGATCAGTTAGTGGGAGCATGCCTGTTCAATAAAATTGACTTGAGGTCGGGTTACCACCAGATCCGAGTGAAAGAAGGTGATATTCAGAAGACGGAATTTAGAACTCGATATGGACATTACGAATATGCTGTAATGCCTTTCGGAGTGTCTAATGCGCTGGGAGTGTTTATGGAGTATATGAACAGAATCTTCCATTCTTATTTAGATCAGTTTATTGTTGTGTTTATTGACGACATACTGATTTATTCTAAGTCTGATGAAGAGCATGCAGGACATTTGAGGATTGCTTTGCAGGTACTGAAGGATAATAAGTTGTTTGCTAAACTATCGAAGTGTGAGTTTTGGTTGAAGATAGTGAGTTTCTTGGGGCATGTAATATCTGGTGATGGTATATCGGTGGACCCATCGAAAGTGAGTGCAGTGTTGCAGTGGGAACTGCCGAAGACAGCAACAGAAATTAGAAGCTTTTTGGGTTTAGCATGATATTACCGAAGGTTTATAGAAGGGTTCTCTAACTCGGCATTACCATTGACTCAGTTGACGATAAAGGATCAAGTTTTTGTGTGGGACGCCGCTTGTGAAGAAAGCTTTGAGGAACTGAAAAAGAGATTGACTACGACACTGGTGTTAGTGTTGCCGACTCCGAGTGAACCTTTTATGGTGTACTGTGATGCGTCTAAGATGGGATTAGGCAGAGTTCTTATGCAGAATGGTAAGGTGGTGGCGTATGCTTCGCGGCAACTGAGGGTGCATGAGAGGAATTACCCTACTCATGATCTTGAGTTAGCTGCGGTAGTGTTCGTGTTAAAGATCTGGAGGCACTATTTATATGGTTCGAGATTTGAGGTGTTCAGTGACCATAAAAGTCTGAAATATCTGTTCGATCAGAAAGAGCTAAATATGAGGCAGAGAAGATGGTTGGAATTCTTGAAGGATTATGATTTCAGCTTAAGTTATCATCCAGGAAAGGCAAATGTGGTAGCAGATGCCTTGAGCAGGAAAACAATTCATATGTCGGCTTTGATGGTGAAAGAAATGGAACTAATTGAGCAGTTCAGAGATTTGAGCATGGTTTGCGAGACTACAGCAGATAGCGTAATGTTGGGCATGTTGCAAGTGAATAATGATTTCTTGGATATGATTAGAGAAAACCAAAGGCTAGATGTGAAGTTAGTAGATTTGATGCCTGGAACAGGGAGTGACTCCGATAGTGATTTTAAATTAGATAGTGTAGATGTGTTGAGATTCAGAGGCAGAATTTGTATGCCGGATAACGACGAACTGAAGAAGTCAATTCTGAGTGAAGGACATCATAGTAGTCTGAGTATCCATCCGGGAGGTACGAAGATGTATCACGATTTAAGAAAGTTATTTTGGTGGTCCGCAATGAAAAGAGATATCGCTCATGCCTGTTTGACATGTCAGAAGTCAAAGGTGGAGCATCAGAGACCTTCTGGACTTATGTAACCATTAGAAATTCCGGTTTGGAAATGGGATTGTATAACTATGGATTTTGTTACAGGTTTGCCGAATACAATGAGAGGATTTGATGCTTTTTGGGTAATTGTGGATCGACTTACGAAGTCTACACATTTTATGCCGATTAATATCAATTTTCCGTTGGTGAAGCTGACAGAGGTTTATATTCGGGTAATTGTGAAGCTACATGGTGTTCCATCGAGTATCGTGTCGGATAGGGATCCGAGGTTTACTTCAGAAATTTGGAATAGCTTACAGGAGGGTTTTGGTACTAAGTTGAAGTTGAGTTCAGCTTATCATCCACAAACTGATGGTCAGTCAGAGAGGACTATTCAGTCGTTGGAGGATTTGCTGAGACCTTGTGTGTTGGAAAAGGGTGGTGCGTGGGATACTCATTTACCGTTGATCGAGTTCACGTACAACAACAGTTACCATTCTAGTATTGGGATGGCACCGTTTGAAGCTTTGTACGGTAGGAGGTGTAGAACTCCTCTGTGTTGGTATGAAACAGGTGAGAATACGGTATTGGGACCAGAAATTGTGCAGCAAACTACTAAGACAATTCAGATGATTCGTGAGAAGATGAAAGTGTCTCAGAGTAGGCAGAAAAGTTATCATGATAACCGGAGAAAAGAACTGGAATTCAGTGAAGGTTATCACGTGTTCTTAAGAGTTAACCTGGTGACCGGTGTGGGTCGCGCGTTGAAGTCCAAGAAGCTGGATCCTAAGTTTATTGGACCATATCAGATTTTGCAGAGAATTGGTGTTGTAGCTTATATAGTGGCGTTACCGCTTGAGCTTTCAAATTTGCATGACGTGTTTCATGTGTCGCAACTTCGAAAGTATGTCTCGGATCCATCTCATGTGATTCAGAGAGATGAAGTTCAAGTCCGGGAGAATCTTACTGTTGAGACGATGCCGTTGAGGATCGAAGATCGTAAGATGAAACAACTCTAAGGGAAGGAGATATCTTTGGTGAAAGTGGCTTGGGGAGGTGCTGCAGGAGGCAGTGTGACCTGGGAATTGGAAAGCAGGATGCGGGAAGCGTATCCGGAATTATTTCCATCAGGTAATTTTCGAGGACGAAAATAATTAAAGTGGGGGAGAGTTGTAATACCCATGTTAATTATTTAATCTTTTTATTGTTATTTTATTTGGTGTGTCCTTATGTGGGGGTGTGTCAGAGCGCGTTGGTGGATATCCTTAATTTATAGGAATTAATTAATAAAATGTAGAGTTTAATATTAATATTATATAATTGATAATGATAATAATATAATAATTTATAGTAATGTGGTTATTACTATTATTATTATTATTATTATTATTATTAATTATTATCAGATTAAATAAAGAAAATAAGGAATTAAGGGGTATTAGAAGAGTTTTGGAGAATAGGAAAAAAGAAAACACGATAAATCAATTTGGGAGAAAAGTAAGAAGGAAGAACAAGGAGGAAGAGAGGATGACTAGGGTTGCTCATTCTTGAAGATTCTTCAACAAACGGAGTGTTAATCGAGGTAAGGGGGAGAAACTGATTGGGATTGGTATTTACATGAATTGGGTAGAGGGGATTCCTTAACCCCATAGGGATTTGATGAATATGAGTTGTATGTTGATGAATTGGTGCATATGTGTTTATAATTGTGGCTATTATGATGAATTTCGTGTACGTTGATATGTTTATGAGTATTGCTGCCATTGATGAAATTGGGCATGTGTTGTAGTGAGATTGGCGAGGTTCTGTGTAACTTCTGCAGTAGTAGTGACGAGCATGAGTATTGGTTCTGGAGAGGAAATTAGGAATAAAATAATTAGAATAGTGAATAATAGTGGCAGTAGTGATAGGACAGAAGATAGAGGAAGAGGGATAGGCTTGGAATTGAGCAAGATAACAATGTTGGACAATGGGGGTTTTGAGAGATCGCAGACGCTCGCTTGCACCTTCGCTAAGCGAGCTAGTAGCGAGCACTCGCTAGCAGGTCGCTAGGCGAGTTGGGTAGCGAACATGTCCAGTAGCCACTGTCTACCTTCGCTAGCACCTTCACTAGGCGAGCTAGTAGCGAGCGTTCGCTAGGGCTTCGCTACGCGAATGAGCCAGCAAGCGTGACAAAAATGTGATTTTGTGTTGTTTTGTTTGTGCTCTCGTCTTATAGACTCCCTTTGATCTTGATGAGTATAAGGAGGGTGTTGAATGGTGCAGAATGTATACTGGGTATTAGAATGTGAATTCCCTTAATATTCAATTTAGTTAACATAATTAAATTGGTGTGTGATATAGGTGTGAGGTAAGGTGATGTGATTAGGAGGATCGTGTGACTTTAATTAACATAATCAAATTGGTGTGTAATATGTATGTATGATGTATGGTGATGTGATTAGGAGGATCGTGTGCACTTAGTGTGCTTAAGTGTATCTGTTGTGCATTTGGTGTCGTGCATATCATGGTGTTTTGGTGGGATGAATCATTGCTTAGAAGGAGTGTATGTGATTCATCCGTACTCCTTTGTGGAGAATGGTGGGGATAGATCATTGCCAAGGAGGGTTGTATGTGATCTATCCGGGGTTCGATTGAATGAACCAATCAGTCGGTACCGCATGCATGGTGTTGAGTTGCATATTTGCATTATTGTTTATTGTGTTGGTGTTTGGACAGAAGGTCATGATTGATGTTGGTTGGGTGATGATTTGTATATTTACTGCCTTTTATTCATGTATCTTATTACCGATAATTTTGATCATGTTTTCTCACCCCCTTTGTTGTTGTTGTGGTTTGTGCTTCTTCGGGAGTACAGATAATCCAGGTACATAGCTAGCTTGGATAGTGGTGTACGAGTCGAGTCTTAGGATGCTCTGATACGTAGCACGGGACTTGGTGTTTAGTTGTTTTTATGTTGAACTTGTTTATTTCCTATGACGTATCACGCTTTGTTTTTATGAATTTGGCGGATGGCCGAGAATGTTGAATTGATGATAATCTCCGCTGCTTTATTTTGAAAAACATCTAATAAAGTGTGTTATTGAATTTTATAATGTGATACCCACTGTTGAAGGGAAACTCTGACCTTTACTTGATTTAATTGTATTTTATGTTAATTCGGGAAAGTGGGGTGTTACACCTTCTTCTCTTACCCAAATTTCATGATAGTCGGACTTCAAATCAATCTTAGAAAATACAGATGCTCCATTAAGTTGATCCATCAAGTCATCAATATGAGGTCAGGGATATAGATTCTTCATAGTCGCCTTGTTAAGTTGCGTGTAGTCCATACATAGTTAAGAATGCCTGTCTTTCTTCTTTACCAAGAGTACTGAAGCTCCCGATAGGGAAACACTTTTCCTAATGAGTCCTTTCTCCAGCAAGTCTTTTAATTGTTCATTAAGTTCTTGGAGTTCTTTTGGTGCCATCCAATATGGTGCAATGGAAATGGGTCAAGTTCCCGGGTGTAAGTCAATGAAGAATTCAATGTCTCTCACTGAAAGCCTTGAGTAACTAACATGTCTTCAATTTTAAATTTAGCAATTACCTTCATACTAGCAAGTATTGAAAGGTCAAAGACTCCATCCTTTAGAGAAACCTTGAGTCGGTTAGTTGGTAGGTATGTAACAACCCCTGGCTCAGGAAAAATAACCAACTTCCGAGCACAATCTAACATCACATAATGAAATGACATCTAATCCATTCCTAGAATAATCTCGAGAAATTATAGGGGTAAACATATTAGATTTACTAGAAATTCGCTCTCCTAAAAAACTACCTTACATATAGGCATGCAGTGTTCACAGTTAGAACCTTGGCAGTGGTAGACACTACCAAGTCAAAAGGTAGTGGGGTTACTACCATTTTTAATCGATCAACCCAGTCCTTGAATATGAATGAATGCGTTGCTCTAGAATCAAAAAGTGCAGTTAAAATGGTAACTTCAATTTCACAATTCTCCTGGATCAAGTTGTTGGACGGTTCCTCCAATCATAGCGGATCAATATGATATTCAATATGTGGCTCAGAAATCTATCAAGGGCAGTGTGTTATCAAAATATCTCGCAGATCAACCTGTCGAAGATTATGAAACTCTGAAGTTTGATTTTCCGGATGAAGATATCATGTTAGTGAAAGATTGTGAAGAAACAAGTTCTGACAAAGGTCAACAGACAGATATTTGGTGGAAGATGATGTTCGACGGTTCCTCCAATTATAGCGGACATGGCGTAGGGGCAGTCCTAATGAATCCTGAAGGTTGTTACACTTCGTTTACAGCTAGTGTTGCAGTTAGAATATGATATCAAATTATTAATTAATTTGAATCGCATCTTTAGTTCACAACCGCTCTTTGATTTATCCGAAAGAAAAGGTCAAAAGAGGGAAAACCTAATTTTGCATCGTGAAGACAATGCAGGGAGAGATCTAGGTAAGGGGTTGGTTAAGCTTAGGGAAGGTACTAGCACCCTAAACTTCTGTAGTACTCTACAGGAACCTTTTGTTTATTGTATGCTTTTTTATTTTATTATCTGTTTGAAATATATTGCTAAGGGATAGAGTGACCTAAAAGAGCTAACGGTTAGTCCTAAGTTTACTCGGCAAGACGTCGCATCTTGTGCCTACATATCCTAACGGGAATGGAATCAGAGTAATTGTAGTTCTCCTCGAAAGGGAGGTTAGAAACGTCTTGACTGTGGTCAAGGTTTCAATGGGGAATAAACATATCTTAAGGACACGCTTATGTGGAGTCTTTGAAACTCCTATTTCTATGTTGAATTTGTTAATTGAAATTAGGGTTAAATTAGGGATTCCACGGCGGGAAACCCTAAACAAAGTACGACGACTCTTTGACCTAATGCTAGGGTAAAGGGTATTTTCGTCCACGGCGGGACACCTAGGCGATTAGGGTTTTGAAATGGTCAAATATTAGGGTTATTGACTCGGCGGTCAAACGGCTAGACCTAATCCTTCGGAAGGAACATAACGCTAAATCATGCAAAACATGGCAAAATATTATATGACAGAAATAAAGTGCGGAAAGTAAAGAAAGCGTCGCGACGATCACTCGCGTAAATTACAAATCCCCAAAAAATGCAAAATAAAATAAACCGCGACCATGGCCTCGCGTAAATTACATCCATGGAACAAATTACAAATATGATAACGAAATATTTAATTAATAATAATCGGAGACCGACTAAAATCTAGCGGAAAACAAATAGAGAACGTTAGTGAAAAAAAGTTAGGCGGAAATCAATGACAAATCATAAAGCAATTAATAATGAAAGAAAGAAAATGCAATTTGGAAATTTATTATTTTATTAATTTTGAAAAACTTTCTTTTTAATTTCTGAAAAAAAGAAATTTAATCTTAATTTTGAAACAATGGTTTTTAATAAAAATGTTTTAGTTTTAATTTTTTTTAAAAAGGATTCAATTTAAAATTTTTAAAAAAAATAAGTTTTAGTTTTAATTTTTTTTATTATAAGAACAGAGTTTTAAAACAAGGTTTAACTAGCAAATATTTTTTTAATTAAACTAACCATTTATTATGACATAATTACAATTTAAAGAAAATAATAATAATAATAATAATAATAATAATAATAATAATAATAATAATAATAATAATAATAATAATAATAATAATAATAATAATAATAATAATAATAATAATAATAATAATAATAATAAGAAAAAAAAAGGGAAAAATAAAAAATATAAAAAAATAAAAGGGGAAAAGTAGGCTTCACGCTGAAGCCTTTCAATCTTTAGGTTTTTAGAAACCCCATCTTCTTCTTCATCACGGTGGCGGCGTCGTTGTAGCTCCTTTGAGCTTTGCTCCATTCTTGCATGGTCGGAAACGATTTCTCTCCTTCTTCGGTTTGTTCCACCTGAAAACAACAGAAAAACTTTGTTATTGACAAAAAGAACTGCTCACCTCATTCGGGGTTCGAAGCGGTTCGCGGTGGTTTTGCGCCGTTTGGTGGATTTGCTGACGCTTTCCTCTTCTGATAAGTCGTGAGAACGACCGTCGTTTTTTTCTTTTGTATGCTCTCCTTTTATCAAATGCAACTCATGTTTATATAGGTAACAAATTAAGGTTAACTCTAACCTAATGCCTATTTTAAAGCCCAACTTAAATAATTAGTCAAAACTAAAAAAACAAACTAAAACAAACTTAAAAGAATAAAATCTTTTCTAATATTTTTAATTTTATGATTTTTTTGATGTTTTTATGAATAATATGGAAAAAAGTGAAAAAATAATATTTTTAAAAATATAATTTAAATAAAATACGAAAATAATAATTAAATAATAAAAAAAACTATTTTGTTATTTTTTTTTTATAAAAATAGAAAAGTTAGAATAAAGTGGCACTAGAAACTATGTAAAGGTAGGACAAATTTGGGGTGCAACAGCTAGACTAGACTTTGATTGTACAAACAACATTGCTGAATACGAAGCATGTATCCTTGGTCTCGAAGCAGCCATTGATCTCCAAATCAAAAATCTCGAAGTCAGTGGAGACTCAGCTTTGGTTATCTACCAAGTCACGGGTGAATGGGAGACAAGACATGAAAACCTGATCCCTTACAGAGCTTATATCGTTGAAACAATCAAGTATTTGGATGAAATCACCTTTAAACATGTTCCAAGAGCAGAGAATCACATCGCCGACGCCTTAGCCATGCTGGCCTCGATGTGGAAAACTAGAGATGTCAATGATGGCACACTTATCAAAATTGAACGCAAGACAGAGCCTGCTTACTGTCAAATGATCGAAGAAGAAACCGATGGCAAACCCTGGTATCATGATATAAAGAATTATCTGTTGAAACAAGAATATCCCGCAGATGCTACAGCACTTGACAAGAAAACACTGAGACGATTAGCATCCAAATTCTTCCTCAGCAATGGTATACTTTACAAAAGAAATCATGATATGGTCTTACTCAGATGTGTTGACAAAAGAGAAGCGGACTTGTTAATGAAAGATATTCATGAAGGAATGTTTGGTACTCACGCCAACGGATACGCCATGTCCAAAAAGATCTTGAGAGCTGGTTATTATTGGTTAACTTTAGAAACCGACTGCATTCAGTACGCCAGAAAATGTCACAAATGTCAGATCTACACGGACAAAATGCATGTGCCTCCAACACTGTTGAATGTACTGTCGTCACCATGGCCTTTCTCTATGTGGGGGATTGACATGATTGGGGCAATTGAGCCAAAAGCTTCAAATGGACACCGTTTCATTCTGGTTGCCATCGACTATTTCACAAAATGGGTTGAAGTTGTATCTTACACCAATGTCACACGTCAAGTGGTGGCTCGTTTCATTAAAAAGGAGATCATCTGTCGTTACGGGATCCCAAGCAGAATTATAACAGACAACGGTACCAATCTGAACAATAAAGTCATGAAAGAATTATGTGATGATTTCAAAATCGAACACCACAACTCTTCCCCTTACCGTCCAAAGATGAATGGATCTGTGGAAGCTGCAAATAAAAACATCAAGAAGATCTTGCAAAAAATGGTTAAAACTTACAAAGATTGGCATGAAATGCTACCATTTGCCCTGCACGGATACAGAACCTCCATCCGCACTTCCACAGGGGCAACTCCCTTTTCTCTGGTATATGGAATGGACGTAGTTCTTCCCATCGAGGTCGAGATACCATCCCTCAGAGTCATCATGGAAACCAAGTTAGAAGAGGCAGAATGGATTAAAGAAAGATTTGATCAGCTGAATCTCATCGATGAAAAGCGCATGTCTGCGATGTGTCATGGCCAGTTGTATCAAAAAAGAATCAAGAGAGCGTTTGATAAAAAGGTCCGTATCAGAGAGTTCCACGAAGGAGAACTTGTGCTCAAGAAGATCTTACCAGTTCACAAAGACGCAAGAGGGAAGTGGATGCCTAATTATGATGGCCCCTTTATTATGAAGACAGTATTCTCCGGAGGTTCACTGATCCTTACTACCATGGACGGAGAACAACTCACACACCTGATAAACTCTGACGCAGTTCAGAAATATTACGCCTAAAAAGTACCCGATAAACCGGAAAATCCAAAAGAACGGTTTATGCAAAAGTTAGGGTAAAAAAAGAAAAAAGAGAAGAAAAGAAAAAAGAGAAAAGAAATCAAAAAGCTCGCTAAGTTGAAAACCCGAAAGGGCAGCTTAGGCAAAAATGAGCGTCCCGGTGGATTGAAAACCCGAAAGGGCGATCTAGGAAAAAATTAGGGACAAAGGCGTTTCGCTGCATCAGACGAAGTCATCAACACTGCAGACTCAACAAAGATTCATCTCAACAGCTCTCGTCAGAAGCAAGGATCTTGGAGAATTCTAGTCTTTAGGGATAGTTAGGTCACAGGATTCAATGTAACCTTATCTACTTTTGCCATTTTACTTGTAAAATTTCCATGGAATATTGTCATTGGCAAGATTTCATCCTTTAAATAAAATCAGCCTTTTGAGCCTTTCTTTCTTGTGCAAGTTATCAGTTCCTTATTTTCTTTGTTATGTAAAATACCGTTCGTTAGTCAACGATTGTTTTTGAAAGCATTAAAGTCCAAATTTTTGAAAATAACTTGGAAAGATTTAACAAAATGTTTTAACTTGTGGAAAGACTCGAGGAAAATCATACTTCCCCGAAACTTCAGGGTAGCAGGAGTCTTGGTACACAGTCAGAATTTACATTCCCCAATGAAATGCTAGCAAGTTGAGCGACGAAGAGTCCTTTGGCCATGTATGGTTACCAAGATTGAAGATTATCCCTCAGGATTTCTTGTGATGATATGAAGGTTCTTTCCCCCAGCGAAGTATTTCTGACCATCTGTTGAATTCACCTCAGCACAATCTACCTACAGGCTCTATTCCCCGGTAGATCTTCGGGTTTATTTCCCAAGTCTACGTACACCCCTCATCATGGGATCAGTATGATTCGGTTGTTCCCCGAGCCGGTGACATCTATCAATCCCCGTGAAGTCTAAGTTATTACTTGCTTCATTTCTAAGTATAAGTCCAGTCGTAACTGGCATTTTGTTCAAACCAATTGTCGTTGGCATTCATTTGGTCGTCACCGTCTATTTCCTTTTAAGCCCAGTCGTCACTGGAATTGTCTAAATCCAATTGTCATTGGTGTCTCGTTAGTCGTCACTAACAAATCCACGTATAAGTCTAGTCGTCACTGGCACTAAATAAAAACTCCAATTGTCATTGGCGCCTCTTGGTTTGGTCGTTACCAACCTTTCCCCATGAAATCCAGTCGTCACTGGTATTGTTCCAATTGTTATTGGTATCTTGTTAGTTGTTACTAACTCTCCCCATGAAGTTCAGTCGTCACTGGCACTGCCTAAATCCAATCGTCATTGGTATCTTGGTGGTTGTCACCAATTTTTCCCCTTGAAATCCAGTCGTAACTGGTATCATTATCTAAAATCCAATCGTCATTGGAATCTGTTTCAGTTTGGTCGTCACCAACCCCCCAGCTAGAAGATCTAGTAATCATTAGCATTTTTTTATAACCAATTGTCATTGGCATTCCCCAGCATGGTCGTCACCATCTTCTTTAAAAGTCCATTCGTAACTGGCATTGTTTAAAACCAAACGTTATTGGTGCCCTGATTTGGTCGTCACCAATCACTCTTAAAAAAAAGTTCAGTCGTCACTGGCATTACTTGGAATTCTGGTCGTTACCAATTTCCCCAGGACGTTTCTTGATTACCAGCACTGTGTGAACTAGTTGCAGAAGCTGAGGATATATCCCCAGTGATCCATGTTCCCAGTCAAGTCTGGGAGATCTAGTCGTCACTAGTATCCCCCCGTGTGTGTTTAGTCTTGTTTCTAGTCCATTCCTGAAGATCCCGTTTGAACTCTTCGCTATAGGAAGTTCCTCATCTGATCATCCCCAGTGAGGTTGTATCCAGTCTTTCGCTTCCCCGGTGAAGGTCTGCTTCTCTTTTCCCGATGGAATTAATTTTCCATTTCCCCAGTAAAAGTGTATCCTTTTCCCCAGTAGAAGTCAATTCTTCTCCCCGGTGGAGTACTTCTGTTCCAATAAGATTATCATCTTTATTGTAGTTGTCTCTTCCCCTTGTGAATTTTTCCTTCTTATATTATCAGTCATGACTGAACTGTTAATTTAGTTTTCCCCAGTACGAGTCCCCAGTGTCGAGTCCTCGCATTTGTCATTGGTTGTTTTAATGTTTCTTTTATTATCTTTGCGTCGGTGTTGTTTTGCATTCAAGCATCATAAAGCATCATTTAGAATTCATGGCATATCATAACTTGTCCTTTAGCATGACATCGGATCTAAGGGACAAAATTTTTGGTTATCTATATTTAAATACCTTTCACTACGATTTAACAAAGATTGTCATCTCTCGTCCCCCATCTAGTGAAGATATTTAAATAGGGGCAACTGTTGTACCCCAAATTTTGACCCCTTAGACTCTCATTATCATTTTAGAAGCATGATCATGAATTATCTAACCCTAAATCAGTGCAAGTTCATTATTGTCAAGTTACAGGTGAATAAGGGTTTTTGCACCGACAAATTCAAAACAACCAAGGAATGATCAACCAATGATTTGGGCCAATTCAATCATGGAATGAAATCAAAGATAATATCAAAGTAAAATGAGAAGTCAATTTGAAGAAATCATTTCAGAATCAAGAACAGTGCAGTCCGGAGGCCCCGATTAGGGTTTTTAACTAGTAAAAGTCAACTGTAGTTTGACTTTGATGTTGGAAGGTGTTGTAATGGTGGGATTGAGGTCCATGAAGTTCATGTAGCTTATTAAAGTTCATCCAAGAAGTTTCAAAGTCTCAGGATGTCCAGAATGTCAACAGGCGACTCAATCGGCACCGATCGATCGTACAGTTGACTGAAAAGTCAACTCCTCAAATTTTGAGAATTGGAATCCATGTTGTGAATAAAAGTTGTTCCTTATGTCATAATGGACTTTCATATCAATTTTCATGATCATTGGATCAAGGATGAGAGAGTAATTGAAAAATCGGGAAATTAGGATTTCAAAAGGGGCTAAACCCTAACTCCTTAACCACACACTCAATTGAGTTGGTTCCAAGCTCATTGGAAAGCTCTTGACAAGTCCTACAAAAGTCCCATACGAGTCCACAACCAGAAAATGCATACTTTTTGAGATAGAAGCAAAAACATTCCTAGAAGGGAAAATAACTTAGAAAATTTCTAAGTTATTTTCACTTTAAAAGCTTGTGTGCAACCAACTTTGAGGGGATTTTTCACCTAGTTCCAATTGGAGTTTGATTCCTTGACAAACATGAATGTTTTAGAGCTATGTGAGGGCTTTCTAAATTGTACTAGAACATCTCAAGAGGAGTTATGAGCAGAAAGTTACATAGGTGCAAAGTTGGAGGTTTCACATGTTAAGTCCCACATTGGCTGAATTTTCAAAATGACTTACTTCACTAAATCTGCCAAAATTTCTTGATTCAACTTGTTTTATGTGATATATCAGATGTGTGTAGCATGAAGCAAGAGCAAGTTGTGGAGAAATATCACAAAATCAAAGGATTGAGTTCATTGCCATACAAGTGGGCAAGTGGACAATTTGAATTCTCCAAGCATGAGGTGGAAAGGTAAAGGCTGTACCAGCCCCGTCCCTATGGTTTCTAGGCTGAAAATCACCTCAGAAATTCAGTAGAAATGTTGACAAAAGGGGTCTTGCATCAGAACAAGTGGAAAACCCTCCAAGGGAGGTTTGTTCCAAAATATCCAAAGCTTGCTTCATGGTGAAGAAAGGTCCCTAGCAAGCACCTCAATCTCTTTTCCTATAAAAGGAGGTCTCATTCACCTCATTCAAAACACAATCCATCTGATAAAACCTACAAAGAAGCTCTGTCATTACAATTCCTTGACCTTGCTTCAAAATCTCAAAAACACCAAAGTTCATGAAAACTCCAAAATTGGTCATGAAGTGAAAATAGCTCAAATTCATTTCTATCATTTCCTACACTTCAACCACCCTCCACACAACTTCTAAATAACATATAGAAGGTGTGTAATCCATTAAACCACCTAGAAACCTCAAAAATCAAAAAGTCAAACTTCTACCTTTCATACTTTGACCAAAGCTACAAAAATCTCCAAATCTTGCTCCAATCCTTTTCTTGAGGTTTTGATCACTCATACACCTCATAAATAACATACCTCAACTGTACAAACACTTATCAACCATTAGAAACTCATACCTCTTCATTTGGCATTGAAAGTGTATTGTGGCTTAAAGTGGAAGAAAATTTCAAAGGGCCAAAAATTGAAGCAAGCAATCTCTGGTTTTCTCAACTGATATAGCCTGCTCATAAGGGTCTACAAAAGGTATGTATTTGTTTCCCATTAGCTTTTGCATCATTTTTCATGAGATCATATTTTTGAGTATTGTGGTAGAATTTGAAACTATGAATTGTGGATGATTTACATAACACTTGTTGTTTGGTAAAGTTAAGTTTTAATGAGTCTTAAGATGTGTGTTAAAAGTAAGTTTGTCAATAAGTTTTTTGTTGTCAAAACAACTTCTAGACTTAGGGCCCATGTAGTGGTTTGCTAGGAAATTGGCTAAGATATTTTTCCTTTGAGCATAGCCTGTTGTATGTTTGAATGCTTAAATCTCCTAATGGGAAACAAACCCTCTTTAAGTTGGTAAAAGGAGAGGTTGAGCTGTTTTGAAATTCTACTGTGAGTGAGTTGCTTGAATACCACAGACTGCTTTAAGTTTTTTTTGTAGGCATCTTTGTTTTATTGCATTTATGATGTAGGTGTATTCAATCTATTTTGACGTTTGACGTTCTGTTGCTGCTATCCTCAAGAATCTGTCTTGAAATGTGGGTTAGATGTGTTATTGATTTTTGAGGATGATCATGGTGGGGTGTTAGCTCTAATTAGGGAAATACCATTATGCTACTATATTTGGTTCTGCACCCTTGATGAGTATGAGTCCATTTTGGTGTTGGAACTGTAGGCTAGACAATGTAACTATTGATATGATCTTTGGTTGGTAAGTGATTATTGTGTGAAACTCCTACTGTTGCATTATAAGATTGATGAGCGACACTTTGGATATAGCACTTGTTGTGGGATTTTGGTGAGCACTGGCCACTGTTAAATTGAGAAAGCTTATTGCATTTAGATTGTGGAGCAAGAATTTTCTATGTTTCAAGAACTACTCTGCTAAGAGAACAGTTTGAACAGCTTGATGATTGTCTTGGGAATTCTGGTACATGAAGATCACATCCTGAGTGTTTAAGAAAGTTGTGATGTCTTGGTTAAGTTGGTAAGCAAGCTGGCAGAGGTAATGTTGTTGTTTAAGCCATGATACATTAGGGTGGATATGCTAAGTGTTGGCTCTGTCAGGTTTGTTTCTTGACCAAAATCATGATATGATTCACACAACCTGATTTGTGAAACCTTGGTATAGGTTGGATTGGTAATTAGGTGAATCAGTCTTTGCCCTATTTTCCACTGCCAGCAGCCTAAGTTGGATATAAGCTGATGCTGGGAGGAATTGGAGGGTCCTTTTGTTTATGACTATTTTGATTTATTAACTGCTGCAGTCATCAATAGGTTACTCATAATTGTTGTTTGATTAGATTGCTTTTGGCCAGAATGTGAGAATGAACCATTTCTGTTAAGAGCATGTCATTAGCAGACCATGCCTCTTTGTCTTTTTTTGAGTGTTTAATTATTTGAAGGGTTGGATACCATAACTCATGCTGGGAGGTTTCTGGGTTGAATTATTTTCCTCATCTGCTGTCATGAACATCAAGAAACAATTGAAATACTATCTTTGCATAAACATTGAAATTTTTTTTTATCATTTGAACATTATGTGTGTGCTTGCATTGGACAGTTTGTACATAAGATTTGGTTTCATAGCAGCTGAGGTATCATCAGTTGCATAAGGCAGTAAAACCTTGTTTTGAGCATCTAGACATGTTTCTTTATGCATTTATAATGTGCCTATATGACTATTTTGTTTAGTTTGTACATAGGACTCTAAAGTCACATGCTACCACAAATGCTTCAAAAATCATCAAGACACTCAAGTGTTACTTTTTGCATAGAACATTAAAAGTTTAATTTTAGCATTTGAACATGTTCTAAAATGCATTTGAGATATGCCTAGATGTTCACTTTGCACCAAAGCACACTGTCATGGAATGTCACTGTACAATATGCATGATTGTTCATAAAACCAACATTTCACATGCTACATTTTGCATCAACTTATTTTTCATTCAAACCACACCACACACACCTCATATTGATCATTTATAATGTGTTGGCATGTTCACTTGGCACAAAAACTCACTGTCTAGAAAATTCAATCTTCAAATGCATTTTTCTTCACAAATTGGCATATCATACACCTTTTTCTGCAGCAGTTGATTTTGATTTGAAACACTTGATCTAACATCTCATGTTTATCATTTGTAAGGTGTTTGTATGGCCATTTGAATTTGAAACTGACTGGAACACACGATTCATACCAAAATGCATGATCACATACACATGAGCACTTTGAATCACCAAAATTTCAAACAGTCACCACCAAGCTCTATTTTTTGAATAAACTCATTTCTTAACTTGTGTTAGAGGTGTACAGATAGTTGGTATGATCAATACTTATCTAAAACAGAAATACCAATGTTCATGCATAAATTCATGTCAACTTTGCATCTTGTATGTGGCTTTTCATAACAACGCATTTTCAACCACAAAACTGAGTTGCATTCATTAATTACCTATTACCTGAGATGTACACATGATTGTTATGGTTTGAGTAGGTTTATTTGGGGCTGTACATATGAAATTGCATCTTTGAGCCTAAAACAAAAGCACTATCGGGTTTTGCAGAGGGATAGGAATTTTTGAAAACTAAGACCACCATTAGATTCCTCATTCAATTCTACCCTAAATCCATATAAAGTTTGTGCAAAAAGGATAAACGGCTAGTGAGATACGATACAAAACATATTTACCCGGTTTATGTGTTTTTACCCTACCATAGCCTTTAACTTCCCCTTATTATTTTAAGGGGTGGCTTTCATCATTGGATGTATAGCCACCCCAGTGGTATGACCATGCGCCTTTCACCCCTTGTTCTTGAGTTCGACCCCTGAGGAGGGCAACTCTTTTGTTTAATTTTGTGATTTTTTACCAAAACTTCAAAAATTCGTATCTCACTCGTTTTTCATCGTTTTTCGCCCGTTCTTTTTTTGTTGTGCTCGTATTAATGTGTACTTTCACGCCATGCTTTTACTTTTCATGTTTGAATTTTTTATCACTTAGTTTGTTTATGTGCAAATGTGCGTGTTTTCGCGATCGTTCATGTAATTGCAGATAAATGTGTATGTGTTTCCCTTCAATATTTTTATTGAAAATTGTTTGAATCCATGCCCATATATGATGTATAACATGCTAGGATTTATTTCTTAGTTGTTACCATTTTCATCTGTTGATTTTCTTCAAGTGCGAACCGCTGTTGCAGTATCGATTATTTCATCTGTTAAACTATTACCTTCATGTTTCATTTTTACCATCTCTCATTGTTTACTTGGTTGTCACCATGAATATGCTTTATCTTGATTGTTATCTTGTTTAGCATTTATTTTATTTTCTCCCCAAGTGATGAAGCTCGTTAGCTTTCATCTGTTTATTGCCCCAGTCTCCCTCCAAAGGAAGGTATGTCCACTTGACCCTCGATGTCATGGATAACTTATTCAATCACACCCTTGACTTTGTTAAGTCATTTTCACCTTAGATTAGAAACTTTAGACTTTGCTTAAGTCTAAAAGACCCACCCGTACTAGGAGCGCTCTTCAACTAGAACCCTAGGAAAGAGTTCGTCAACTCTGTGTGAGAATCATCGTCATGATTTCTTGCTTTTCCCTTTTATAACTTAGATTAGGGAGTTTTGTCAAACTCCACACAAACATTGTCATGTTTGTTCCCCTTGAACCTTGATCATCATCAAGTGTTCTTTTCCCTTGTGAGGTGAACTACGATTGCTCTGATTCTATCCTAGTCAGGATACGTAGGCAGAAGACGCGATGTCTTTGCGAGCAAACTTAGGAAACCACATAGGACTTTATTTATTTTTATCTTATCCCTTAAACCATAGCACAATTCACAAACTTAGCAATCAATCAAACAAAAGGTTCATGTAGAGTACTACAGATATTTAGGGTGCTAATACCTTCCCTAGATATAACTAACCCCCGATCCCCGAATCTCTTAAGCGTTGTCGTTACATCGCGAAAAAGGTTTTTCTTTCTTGAGACCTTTCCTTTGGATAAATTAAAGATCGGTTGTAAAAGAAATAAGGTTCAAGTTAATTAATAGCTTGACATCCAATTTTCACCGCAACATATATATTCAATGGATTATGGATTATGGATATTGATATTTTTCATTTCATATTTATGTTTTTCTTTATTACAGGTTAAATGGCTAGTAACGAGGAAAATGCACATGATACTTCTAAAAATGATGGAAACGAATCAGTACATGATGTGGAAGGAGATATTAAACGAGGAATAATAATTATGAAGGGAATAATTCGTGCAAGAGATAAAGGTATAAAATATGGCGTACATTAGAATGAAACTGACCAATTAGTTTAGCCTAACAGTGAAATGTTGACAAGTTACATTGGGGCACTTGTTCGTTTGCAAATTCCAATCACTTGTGATAATTGGAGAACTCCATCATTGAAACCCGCCAAAGAAAAAATATGGAGTGAGATACATGTATCATATGCGATGTTATTTGTTTTTGTTGACGATTATGTCTTTAAATTACTTATAATAACACACTCTATGTATGTTAATTTATTCGCAGAGGTATTTTAACATTGGTGACGAGCAGAAAAAATATTATCTTCAATTGGTCGAAAAAAGACTCAGAGGGTTTCGAGCATTTTTAACAAACAAGTTTCTTAAGTATTCTGATGGAAATTTTGTTGAACCAAAATGTCCAAAGAAGTATGCAGATTTGATTTCACCTGAAGAATGGGAAACTTTTGTTGCCAAACGAAGAACCCAAGAATTTCATGTAACTTTAACTTATCATGAATATTGTATAATATATATTCTTGTTACACACGTGTTCTAATATGACTTAAATGTATTTATCCAGGCTGTGAGTGACATAAATCGCTAACAAGCATCAAAACACATATCCATACAAAAAAGGGTGTTTGGGATATACACACTTACATCAAAGAATAGTAAGTAGATAGTTCGAAGAGGAGAAAAGTGCACATCTCTTCCGGAACATGTACGTTATAATTGATATTATTATTTGTCTTAATGTGTAGTTAGAAGAGGAGAAAAGTGAAGAAAATATCTTCCAAAACATGTTTTGTGGAAGGCTGCTCATGTGGGTAAGGATGGAGTTTGAAATTCTGGTATGCAGATTTCAGATGTTCCAAGAACATTGATCTCTGCTAGAACAGAACAAGGACAGACCATGACCAATTTAAATTTCTTTAAATTGTACCAATGTCATGATCAATGTCATTACCTCTATTGTAACATCTGCAGGCTGACAGACCTATTTATCTAACCAATTAAAGTGTTGAATTGTAAATGCAGAAAGATGAATAACACAATAATTGTTTAGCCAGTTTAGTGACAACACCACCTACATCTGGGGGCTGCCAAGCCAGGGAGGAAATTCACTATTAGTAGAATCAATTCAGAGTTAAACCTCCAGTTTACACTCCTCACTTAATCCATACCCAATGACACTTAAACCTATAAACACTCTAGACCTGAGTATACCCACTCACTCCCCCTCAATCACACAACAATGATATCAGTTACAATTACAGAATAACTTTGAAGACACACTTCAAAATATACCTTGATCTTGCTTCACAGCTTTGATCAAGGAACACACACACACTCTTGCTTAACAGCTTTGAGTGAGACACATCCTAGAATCTACCTAACCAATGCAATCATCAACCAAACAATTGCTTGGATTACAAGTATTCCTAAACAGACTTTACACGTGAAGACTAGCCTTCTTCACTTACAAATATGTCTACCACAATGTATCAAAAGATACAAAGGGTGACTTACACACAAGGGACTCTTAAACCCTAGACCTCTATATTACACTCAAGTTCTTCTTGATGTGAGTGCTTGCTTTTTCCTTGCTTCTGCTTTTCCTTTTATAGCAATATAGACTGGGCTTGGGCTTGTTCAAAAGTAACAAACATTAGTTTTAACAAAGTAAAACTAATTTCCACAATTCAAGGTGCTGTCAAATTAGGTCATGATAAGCTCAGCACCGCCTGGAATCTCTCCTGAGATAACTAGGGAACCCTAACAGGTTTCCTGAAATCTAGCCTGAGATAACTCATGAAATATACCAGAAAACCAACATGCCTGCTTGCTGTCAGCTACCTGATGTCATACGCTCACTGTCATAACATTCAGTATGACATCCAATCTTCTGCAGATTCTTCTTCACACAAGTCATGGCTTCTCCCAATCTTCTGCAAAATAACAGTCGGAACAAGTATATTAAAGTTTCCTAAAAGGTCTCCAAGATCCTTTTATGAATATCAATACACTTTGTACTTGTTCCTAATCAATCTCCTTGACATGTACTTACTGATGAGGTATATCCAACACAGTCTCATCAAACCAAACCAACTCTGTCAAGAGATATACACTAGCAGCTCCTTCTGCTGTCATGTAGTGATGTCCTGCTTAAACACATGACAGCACACCTCACTTTACCACCTGTGAGGAACTTCATCACAACTCAACCTATTGTGGCTGCACACCTCACTCACCACCTGTGAGGAACTTCATCCCAACTCAACTTGTTGTGGATGCACACCTCACTCACCACCTGTGAGGAACTTCATCCCAACTTACACTGTTAAGTGATAGCAGCACCTGCTGTACCTAACAGCTATGTCTTTACTTTGGTAATGACATCCATGACAACAATTCTTTCTTCAGCTCCTGCTCCATGATATCAGTTCTTTCTTCAACTCCTGCTAGCTCCTGCTGCACCAGACAACGATGTCATGACTTTGGTAATGACATCCTGTTCAAAACACATGACAGCAGTACTGTCATCTGCTCCTGCTGCACCAGACCTCGATGTCATGACTTTGGTAATGACATCCTGTTTAACATTGGTGCAGAATCATGTTTTACCAAAATTTAGCTAATTATAGAACCATAGAAACATGGTACTAACAATCTCCCCCTTTGGGAAATTTTGGCTAAAACACCCAAGCAACTTATCAGGGCATCAATAGTAGTTTACACCAACTACATGCTCCCCCTATATAGTTGCACCTACACTTTACTCCCCTTTGGTTTAGTCAAAAATTGACAAAAATTGGAGTAAATGTACATAAGTTGCTTGACCTCTAATACAGATTGCCCCACTTCAGCACCAATCCCTTGGCAAGGATTTAAACCCCTATGTTGTACTCAACATAGCCAGTGTAAAATCAGTCCTGAACCATTGCTCCTTGAGAGTACACACTGAACAGTCTTGAATCTTGAGTTCTTGCCTTGTCTGAAGTTGCACCTTCAGTAATGACACTTTTGATATCACCAATTTAAGGATAAGCAATTGATCTTAAATCCCCAATTTTAGACACAAATATTCTGTAGAGAAAAATAAATTCTCCCAGACAAAGACCAATGTTGTTTCCTAGGCCATTCATCACAGTCCTAGTTCATACCAACATCAGTGGTCCAAGAATACAAGCTTGCCTGAGAATCAGCAAACTATGCACAGGGCTCCACATCAGCAGCTACATATCAGACAGGTACACATCTTCCCCTGTCATGCATACTCAGTACTCCCCCTGAAAGAGAGAACCCAAACACATGAAGACTTACTTCAACATCTTCATATTCATACACTAGAAGCACAAGCATCTCTGCACCCCCTGATTCCCAACCCATATTGGAACCAATATCAGAAGCAGTTGCAGGATTACTATCTGGAAGACTCTTCAGGGTGAAAGTCCTTTCATTTGCACAAGATCAAGGTTGCTGATGTCTTGATCTTCATCTTCATATTACTCCTAACAATGCTTGTGCAAGTCTGATTTGATCCATTTGTACCTAATGACAGACCCAAAAGGAATACATTGTCATGTTCACCATGAGCTAGAGCGATAACTCAATGTCATAACATCTTGCCTGACATTCCACCTTCACACAAACTCAAACTGTTTGAACCCACAAATAATCTTGATACATAACTGCACTATTGCAGCAACAGATCCTGGATAGAAGTATAACTCTCCCATATCAATGGTAACCAGTGCACATGAATGGAAAACATAAGACGCATCTTCATGTCTTCAAGAACTCATTCTATGTTCAACACACATGTCGAACACATTCACTTACTGCTTGAACCACAAGCAAATAGTGCACCCATCAAACAGAATCTCTCCCCTATCTTTGATAAAAGCTGCTCCAAGGTCACCATATTATATTTTCAAGACTCACCTCATGCTCAAGCAGTAAGAAGGCATCAAATTGCTCCACTTCTTTCTAGAGCCTAAGTTGGACATCTCATACTCCAAGACACTCTTTACCTCATCATTCTCCCGTATGATGGGTTAGAACATTTCTGAGTCAACTAGTGCCATATACCACATCAGAATGCAATCATCCCATGATCCACTCTAATACCTTCACATCATACTCCAAGATAGTTCTTTTTACCTCATTATTCTCCCGTATGACAAGATAGAGTACTTCTTCGTCAAGATTTGAATCACTAGTTCCAAACCAGATCTTCAACTCCTTAAACCAGCTGATTCATCTCACAACATCCACTGGTCCTTTATATGCCCATAACTGGATTTACTACTGCCTAGTAATCCAACTGAAGATCTTCACAGCTCCACCAGCTTGGTCAAAACATCTCCAAAAGAAGATAATCTTCCATACACAGTTTAGGGCTTCTACCACAAGCTGCAATGTATGAACAGAACCAGAACCTCCTTTGGTCCTCAACCAACTACCCTTCTGCACAAGAGTAATTAGTTCCAAGCATGAACATATCCAGAACCTTCTTTGGTCTTCAAATAACTACCCTTCTGCACAAGAGTAGTTTTCTAAAGGCACACTGCTTAAATAACCAAATGCCATTGTTTGGTTACTCATCTTTTTTCAGAGCTCTAGAGAATCTGCTAATCCACCAGGCCACTTTGATCTTCAAGTCTCACATTTTTCTTGCTCCAAAGCAAGACATCTACTCCTTCACACAGCTCCCGCAAACTGCATGAGATGAAGCATTAGTTCTATTCATACCTGAGAAGATTAACTTATCTTCAAATGATGTGCCACAAAATCACTTGAGTCCTTGAAGGTTCTGCTTGATGTCACAACTTTGATTAAGACATCCAGCTGGAAAGTTCAGGCTTTTATTCTGCCACTTAAGAGATTCTCTTCACTCAATCAGAACACGAGTACATAGGCTTGATATTAAGTTGGAGTAGACAACCTCTATTCTGCTTTGTTGTACCATAAAAATCACCTTGAAGTGCATTTGCTTTAAGAACTCCTCTTTAAAGAAAACCAAACATGCCAAAGCTTGATTCTTTAGAGAAGGAAGATCACAAAAATCTTTACACAAGGATTCCCGCTTTCCTTAGGTAGAGACTTCTTTAGAGAATCAAATATGACTGCCACTTATCCTTGTCCTCCAAGATGAGCAAGGTCACATGCTCATATGCACTTAGATCAGAAATAAACTGATCCAAGCAGTGCTATTACCAGCACCATATACTAGACAAGTTTCTTTCCAGGAAAATTTCTAGATAAATATCATATGCTTCTAGTAGAGACTAGAACACAACTGCTGCACTTTAATACTCCTATATAAGCAGATCAGAATGCCTTCTTGTTCACTTCCATCAGCACTCCATTCTAGCATTAATTTCTTGCCAAGAACCTTACTAGAATAAAGACAGACCCAGCTTTATCTCCATTGACCTAGTGATTCACTCCTTGAATCAACAGAATTCTGCACAATCTCTGCTGATGGAATGTCTCAACATCTGGTTGAACATTAGATCCTTGAATAAACCAAGCATATCAGGGGCCTGACACTTGTGCAACACTGATAAGTCAACTTGATCATCAACTAAGGATAATTCATTAAATATTTGAGAATATCTCACATAGCAATGAATCTTAAATCCTTATTAGGAGCCCTTCTTTCAGAAGCCAAACTTGGATCATCCACTTGTTGAGAAGACCATCTGATAGATACTTCACTAATACCAAAGGTACTCCTTAGTAACAATATCTTTATTGTTGAAATATCAAGTCTTACACCCTTGACTCAACCTGTCTATGTCTTCCTCTGCTGATTGAATCCTTTCAAGTCATGAGTGGTGAAAATAAATCACCTCCCACTATCTTCTCTAGCACAGCTTCCAGCAATCTGCCACAGCTATACATCAGCCTGTATATAGGCCACTCTTCTCCCAGGGGCATCCGAGTTCTTTTATCAGAGAAATATGCAGCGGAACCACCAAAAGAACATGCCTTAAACTTGATGTCAGATCATTCAACAGGTCATAGGAGAGAAGTAGTCACTCCTCCTTTGGCAGAATATAAAGCAGGTCATAGAAGCTCCTATATCATACGGCACATCAGCAGATACCATCTTCTCCTTAACTCCATAAGCAGTAGCTCAAACATTCAGCAAGATCAACACATCAACTACAACTTCTCCTTGTTCAAAACACCAGAAAGTATCTCCCAAGATCTCATCCAGAACAGACATGATGCCTTCTCTGATACCAATTGAAATTCTGGTATGCAGATTTCAGATGTTCCAAGAACATTGATCTCTGCTAGAATAGAACAAGGACAGACCATGACCAATTTAAATTTCTTTAAATTGTACCAATGTCATGATCAATGTCATTACCTCTGTTGTAACATCTGCCGGCTGACAAACCTATTTATCTAACCAATCAAAGTGTTGAATTATAAATGTAGAAAGATAAATAACACAATAATTGTTTACCCAGTTCATTGACAACACCACCTACATCTAGGGGCTACCAAGCTAGGGATGAAATTCACTATTAGTAGAATCAATTCAGAGTTAAACCTCCAGTTTACACTCCTCACTTAATCCCTACCCAATGACACTTCAACCTAGAGACACACTAGACCTGAGTATACCCACTCACTCCCCCTCAATCACACAACAGTATATCAGTTACAATTATAGAATAACTTTGAAGACACACTTTAAAATATACCTTGATCTTGCTTCACAGCTTTGATCAAGGAACACACACACTCTTGCTTAACAGCTTTGAGTGAGACACAGCCTAGAATATACCTAACTAATGCAATCATCAACCAGACAATTGCTTGGATTACAAGTATTCCTAAACAGACTTTACACGTGAAGACTAGCCTTCTTCACTTACAAGTATGTCTACCACAATGTATCAAAAGATACAAAGAGTGACTTACACACAAGGGACTCTCAAACCCTAGACCTCTATTTTACACTCAAGTTCTTCTTGATGTGAGTGCTTGATTATTCCTTGCTTTTGCTCTTCCTTTTATAGCAATACAGACTGGGCTTGGGCTTGTTAAAAAGTAACAAACATTAGTTTTAACAAAGTAAAACTAATTTCCACAATTCAAGGTGCTGTCAAATTAGGTCATGATAAGCTCAGCACCGCCTGGAATCTCTCCTGAGATAACTAGGGAACCCTAACAGGTTTCCTAAAATCTAGCCTGAGATAACTCATGCAATATACCAGAAAACCAACATGCCTGCTTGTTGTCAGCTACCTGATGTCATACGCTCACTGTCATAACATTCAGTATGACATCCAATCTTCTGCAGATTCTTCTTCACACAAGTCATGGCTTCTCCTAACCTTCTGCAGAATAACAATAGGAACAAGTATATTAAAGTTTCCTAAAACGTCTCAAAGATCCTTTTATGAATATCAATACACTCTGTACTTGTTCCTAATCAATCTCCTTGACATGTACTTATTAATGAGGTATATCCAACGTAGTCTCATCAAACCAAACCAACTCTGTCAAGAGATATACACTAGCAGCTCCTTCTGATGTCATGTAGTGATGTCCTGCTTAAACACATGACAACACACCTCACTTTACCACCTGTGAGGAACTTCATCACAACTCAACCTGTTGTGGCTGCACACCTCACTCACCACCTGTGAGGAACTTCATCCCAACTCAACCTGTTGTGGCTGTACACCTCACTCACCACTTGTGAGGAACTTCATCCCAACTCACACTGTTAAGTGATAGCAGCACTTGTTGTATCATACAGCTATGTCATTACTTTGGTAATGACATCCATGACAATGGTTCTTTCTTCAGCTCCTGCTCCATGACATCAGTTCTTTCTTCAACTTCTGCTGCACCAGACAGTGATGTCCTGACTTTGGTAATGACATCCTGTTCAAAATAGATAACAGCAGTACTGTCATATGCTCCTGCTGCACCAGACCTCGATGTCATGACTTTGGTAATGACATCCTGTTTAACATTGGTACAGAATCATGTTTTACCAAAATTTAGCCAATCATAGAACCATAGAAACATGGTACTAACAGAGTTGTTCTGGAAGATGTTCAACAAGTTTTTGAGCAATGTGTAAGTATAACATCAATAAAATCAAAAATTCATTAACATATAATATTTATGCTTTTTAATCCCCACTAATATTTTTCTATATGCATATGAATTTCAGGAGAATCTATCTCAGTCCTTAACTCCAGCTGAAGACCATGATTGCAGGAGCGTACTAAGTCGCATATTAAATGTTCCTGAGTATTCTGGTCGTGTGAAGGGTAAGGAATATGGGGTCACTCCAACAGCATTGTATAAGCATCCAAAGAGTAAAAGTCCTAGAAATAAATAAGTAATGGAATCGTTGGAAGAATTAAAAGCTCAAATTCGTGAATTGCAAAAGGATAAAAAAAGATATATGTCAGAAATGCGCGGTTTAGAATTTAAAGATACTAGTGACAAAGATAGTATCAATTATAATTTTCAATAGAAACTTCTCGAGGTAATTATATATATTACCTTGAAATTAATTTATCACAATTTTTTTAATTGTCATATTTACACTTAATCATATTTATTATGGGTTTGAGGCATTTCACCTCGTCAGCTCTATTTATCGTCACCGACTTATCGCATGGTTGGCAAGGGAAAAGTGCATAACACTTAGAGAGACTTACTTCACCATAAATCGCTCCCTGCTAGATTTTTGAAAGTCTTAATTGATATTGATTTAGAGGGGGTGTGTTATTACATATACCAAACGATGTTTCAGATGCAACATTGGTGGGAGACGCAATAGGATCCTATGTTGCATGGTCGTTAAACCTCATTTTCATAGATGATGAGGTATATTGAACACCATTATGAACCTTCTAGTATTAAAATGTTTTATGAGCCATGCATGGAGTTTATTCTTATATTTACATACCTTTTATTTACATGGTAATCTTAGACTCCTACAAAATCCAAATCAAAAGATAAGGAGATCGGGCGGCAAACCGGGTCAGCTGCATAAAAAAACAGGTACATTGATATATATATATATATGCATATAAAGTGTCAATTATATTATATCATTTGAATTCAAAAGCTTCGTAATCTTATACCTAACTTATATAATTTTTAGATTCATGCTCAAGAGTTGCAACAAGTCAGCAAGAATATCATGCCTCAAATTAGCAATGTGTCAAAAAAAAAAGATCTTGCGAAGACCGAGCTTAAAAAAGCATATGTTCCTCGATTTAGGTTGTGCCTTGAAACATATGTAGGAACAACATATGTGATGGAAGGTGGTATTCGTGAAATACCTATGGAGGAAGGTATTTTCAGTTTTGCTTATACCGAAACAATTGCTAAAGAGGATTTGGATCATATTTTTCTAATGTTGATTATGTTTTTATTTAAGCTTCTTGTATGACAAGTTGATGCTCCTGCTTCAATTAACATACATATTCTCATTCTTATCTGCCATTTATATCAACACACGGTTAATCGAACAAATTCCAAATGTAGTCCAAAATCACTTAGTCGATGCATTTATGTCCAACAGAGATACATAAAAGTTCTATTTTTTGTCATATAATACTAGCCATGGGTTAGCATTAATTCTAATTTCATTTATTATAACTATTCGTTTTTTATCGTTGTATAGAAAATTTCCATCTAAACTTTTGTATTATTTTGCAGTGGACACTGGTTGTTGGTTACAATTAATTCGATAAGAGAAATAGTATATTATATGTGTTGCGGTGGAAATAGGATCACAAACTATTAATGAGTTTGAATCGCAATTCAATGCACAACCGCTCTTTGATTTATCCGAAGGAAAAGGTCAAAAGAGGGAAAACCTATTTTGCATCGTAAACACAATGCGGGGAAAGATCTAGGGTTCGGGGGTTGGTTAAATTTAGGGAAGGTATTAGCACCCTAAATTTCTGTAGTACTCTACAGGAACCTTTTGTTCAGATGTTTACTACTTTGCTTTATTATTCTTAAGGTATATGTACAAAAGGATTAAAAGTGAGAAAGTAGACCTAAGGGGGTTAATTCTAAGTTTACTCGGCAAGACATCGCATCTTGTGCCTACGTATCCTTACGGGAGTGGAATCAGAGTAATCGTAGTTCCCCTCAAAAGGGAGGTTAGAGACTTCTTGACTGTGGTCAAGGTCTCAAGGGGAATAAACGCATCTTAAGGACACGCTTACGTGGAGTGTAGAAACTCCAAATCTCTACGTTGAATTGTTAAGTGAATTAGGGTTGGGTTAGGGATTCCGCGGCGGGAAACCCTAAAATGAGCGCGGCGGCTCTTTAACCTAATGCTAGGGGTAAAATGGTAATTTTGCCTGAGGCGAGGCATTTGTGAAAACTAGGGTTTGAAGTTTTGAGGACTATTGGCGCGGCGGCCAAACGGCTAGACCTAATCCTTCGGATGTGTGTGATGTGACAAAAGTATTGGTGAAAGTGAGAAATTTAAATCATACATCAGCGGAAGTTTAAATGCGGAAAAGTAAATCCATGCAAACAGAAACTGGAAGGCAGAAAGTAAGCGCGATTTTTAAGATTCACGAGGTTACATAAGAGGAGCAGTTATAATAATACGAAATTTAAATGAGAAGTACACAGAAATAAATGAACGTAATTTAACAAGCTGCGAACATAAACAAACAGAGTTAGTAGACAGAAATACGTAAATCTTCAGACGAGTCATGGAATGAGATTTTTGAAATTATGTATGTTTTGTGATTTTTATTTTTATGACACCGTTTATCGAATAATTTTTTTTATGAATAGTAAGTTAATAAGATCAACCTAAAAATAAACGAATTGCTATTATTATTATCTACAAAAGTCTAAAACCATTATCATGATTATTATTCACATACGTTAATATAACTATAATTAAAATATCTAATATATATTTTTTGAAAAGAAGTTTTTATCATTTTCCTTATTTTTTTTTATCACATATTATAAAAAATTTAACCCTACAAGAACATATTATCTAAAAGAGGTCCTAAAATTAGGTCAATAGTTATTATATAAAAATGTTAAGTTTTATTTATAAAATTTGAAACTAATGTTTGATTTAAAATTTTAATTGTTAATTAACAAAAAATAAGCAGAATTAATGAAAATGAATAAAATTAAAAAAAATCAAAAGGAAAGCACACAGTTGGGTCGGTGGTGTTATGTACCCGACCCAACGTACACACACAAACGATGTCCCAGAATGTTAGGGTTTCATATTTCCTTCTTCGATCTGGCGACGTTGATTCTCGATGTGTTCTCTCTCGTTCTCTTTGTCTCGTTCGCGATCTCTTTCCTCAAAAACCTGAAAAATGACAAAAAAAACAACAAACTTCATGATTAACGGTGATATCTCACGTTTTCGAGGCCGTTTAACGGTGATGATGGCCGAAGATTGCTTATGAGGGCGATGATGACGTCGGTCTGAGCTTCAAAAAGGACTTTGCCCGCCGTTGAAACGAAACGACGCCGGTGATTTCCTTCAGAGGGGTCTTGCTCGCGTGAGGGTTTTGATGATCCTCGTCGCCTTGTCGCTGTTCTCCCTTCGTCCTCCTCTAGGGTTTTGAAAGAGGTTGTATCATTCCTTTATACTCTTCGTTATTAAATCTTTTGTGGGCTTTTGGACCTGATTGGAATTGATTCTTTAGGTTTAAACGAGTTTCCCTTTTTCAACTGATTGGATTTGATTTGTGGTCTTCCTGATTTTATTTGATGCGATTTGGATTTTATCTGATTTAAACTTTCCTCTTCTGTAACAGATGTTATTTGGATTTTCACATATGTGGTTTTGGATTTCCTTTGGGTAACCGTTTCCACTTCAGTTTGGATAATCCGTATTGACTTGTATTTCATGGTTTCAGATGTGGTTCCCTCTTCTGGTGGATGGTTACAGCTTGCTTTGCCTTAACTGGTTTCGACGTGGGTCCAGGGCGATGATGCGTGATAACTGAGCCTTAGGCCTTGCACTTGTGACCTCCACTTTTGGTTGGGATCACTATGACTGATAAAGTTTCAGTGAGCTGATTTTTTAATCTTTGACATGATTATGGGCCTCTTTCTAATTGTCTTTTGAATTGAACTGGTTTCATTCTGATATGGACTTTGGGGACTTCTGATGCTGTTTTGACTCTTGTATTTCAGGTATTGAAAAAAATCAAACAAACGGTTCAGACCTATTGGCATCTAGGTCCGAACTTGGGTTGGCTCTGCTGTTCAACTTTGTATCAGTTTGAAAAATAAATTGGAACTTACCATATTTACTTGATGGAATGTTGTTTTACTTTGAAACAGAATCCAATTTTCGGCATATGATCCTTTTCGGCAAATCATTTCGGCCCCTACTTCTTTTTCTCTCACTCTTTCTCGGCTGTCCCGTATGATAAGAACAGATATTACCTGATCTGACGCCAATGGCGTGGATCGGTAACGGGGGTAGGATGCGACTTCGGTCGTGCCCTCCCGGCACTCGATGATGACAATTATTCTGAGAGTGTCAAACAACCTCTAACTTTTTCCTTCTATTCTGTGTTGTATTCTCTTTGTTGTGCAGGTTAATGGGAGATTCGTGAAGAACATCGAAGGAGCATCGTGAAGATCCACTTAGACGTTTTAGGACTTAGAATTTCCTTAAGATAGATACTTGTTGTAAATGGATCCTCTTGTAAACCAATGGCATTTCTTGAATAAAGTTCAAATTCACTTATCCATGAAATCCAACAAATATTCACTTTTACTTCCTCAATTGTAAATTCAAAATATCCATGAATAATAGTTCACAAATTATTTAAATTCCAAAATACCTAACTTACTTCTTCTTTGCCTTGATCAAGTAAACGATATCCCGTAACATAAACAAATCCAAACTAAAATCCTTTGAATACGTGACTTCTCAGCCAACCTTAACAATATTACTCTCATTTTCCAATCAATTTTAACTTGTTATGAGTGCCTAAACTACTTGTCAAATGTCCTTTACATAATCAATCCAAGTAAACAAATGCCTCGAAGAAAATGTCTCATTTGTCCCAAAATTACGAATTCTGCTTAAAATGACCAAAACACCTCTGTGGTGATTCCTGAAACAAAACGCACTTATATGACTGGTTAGTGATTAATGGATGCAAAATGAAATGCTATGCGAAATGACTGACTAAATGTAAGGGTAAAATTTGGGGTATTACAGTTGCCCCTATTTAAATAACTACACCGAATGATTTGAGTGACGGAGACTCGAGGAATCATGGTGGAGGGATTTAAATATAGATAACCGAAAATTTTGCCCTTATATGTGGCGATATGCAATGCTATGGACCAAACAAGACTAATGCAGGCAGCGCCATGAACATGATATGATGCGTATGCTGGAATGATGAATGCGAAAATGCTGACGAATACGACGACACAGGGACAGACGCTACGAGAAGAACACACTGGGGAAAACGACGCGCTGGGACACAGCACAACATCGGGGAATTCTAAAATGATGGTCAACTGGTGCGGACACGACCAATTGTCTTTTTTAGAAAAGGAACGAGATTCTCAAGTGGAGATGGTACCTATGAGACGGCCTCCACTGGGGAATCTAAAAGTAAAACTGGATCATGTACGACTGCAAGATCGATCACAGAATGCTGGAGCATTGAGCAAAGAGTAACATCCAAGCTTCTGTAAACTATCTCTCGTGACAGGATCAAACGGGCCTTTCGTAACTTCATAGCAAATATACAGGGTGAAAAGAACCGGCTGTATGCCAAAACAAATGGACTTTGAGTGGTTATAACAAGATCCTTAATAGTGATGACGCCTATGAGATGGCCTCCACTTGGGAATGTCTAACAATAAGACTGGATCTACACGACTGCAAGATCGATTACAGAATGCTGGAGCATTGAGCAAAGAATAACATCCAAGCTTCTATAAATTATCCTTCGTGATGGGATCGAATGGACTTTTCAGAAATCCATATCAGATATACAGGGTAAAAACCGGCTGTATGCCAAAATAAATGGGCTTTGATGGGAAATGCCCTGATAAGCTTCTCGAGGGAGAACTGTCACTTATCGTTGGAAGGGACTTACATGCCAAAACGGATAAGTTCTCAAAAGAGGCTGCTGCTTATCTGATAAATAAATCTTCTCATATTTAAGGTTGGCGCCTGGAATACGATTCAGATTCTTCTTTTACTAAAGGATAAAATAAACTTCTTCATACTTCTGAGGACAGCGCGTCGGGTATGATTCCGCTTCTTCTTTTGCTAAAGGGTAAACTGAACTTCCTCATATTTCAATATTCATGCTCTCCTGAATATGATTCTGCTCCTTCTTTTACTAAAGGGTAAATGAACTTCTTCATTTCAAGGTTTGTTGCTCCCTGAATATGCTTCGGCTCCTTCTTTTACTAAAGGGTAAACTGAACTTCCTCATACTTCAAGATTCATGCTCTCCTGAATATGATTCGGTTCAAACCTCCCCATACTTCAAGACGACAAGGAAAATGGAAGCCCAACTGCTCGATGGAGATGGCCATTTGCTGCGAGTCATAACGAAGATAGGATCAGCTTCTCAGGCAAGAAATGTCGCTTATTTGCAAGAGCGGCAATAATAAGCTTCTCATGTAAGAACTGCTTGTAGAGGTGATAACAAGTAATAATGATGATAAGCTTCTCGGCGGAGAACTGTTGCATACCGTTGCAGAAGAATGTTACGATAAGCTTCTTAACCGAGAACTGTCGTGTATCCTGTTGTGTAAGGTTGTGATAAGCTTCTCTGGTGAGCACTGTTGCGGATCGATTGTAAAATGTATGATGGTAGAGTTTTATACCGATAGGCTTCTCAGGTGAGAATAGTCGCATACCGATGCGGTAAGATGTAGGATTGGTATATCGATAGGCTTCTCAGGCGAGAACAGTTGCATACCGATGTTGTAGGATGTAGGATTGTAAAGTGTTGTACCGATAGGCTTCTCAGGCGAGAACAGTCGCATACCGATGCTGTAAGATGTACTGATAGATTTTCCAGGCGTGAACTGGCGTGTATCTGTAAAGGATTGTGATTGGTGTTCTCGAAAGATAGTGCAAAATACATGCACATCCGGGTACAGTGATAAGCTTCTCAGGCGAGAACAGTCGCGTATCTGCCAAGGTAGGGTGAAAATCTTTAGACGGTGCAAAATAAATGCACGTCTGGTTGGGCTCGGCGACCAACAAGACCGAGATTCAATCTAAGATCGAGCTAGAAAGAAAAATGGCAATCAAGACCCCATCGAGGGAATGAACTCGAAGGGTAAATATCTTATACTGGCGAGGAAAGATAGCTGAAGTAACCGTCATCCACGAGGATCGAGCTCTGTGGGGAAACTGGAAACACATATGTATTTTATGCTTAGGGCTGACAATCTATTTGGAGAGAATGGACGAACCCAGTTACTCGGCGGTAACAACCAATGATGGTGAAACACAATGAACCTGTGAATGCTAACGCATATGTTACTGCGTATGTTAATATGTATGTAGTTAAATATGCAGGATGTTATGAAATGAGTATGTAATGAGTATGTGAAATGAATATATGAAATAGGCATGTGATACTTATGCCCTTGCGTATGCTGACGAACAGACTAGAGACGGGACGAGAGATGAAATAAACATCCCAACAGAGATACCCTGCATTCTCTGCAACCAATACGTCAATCATGGGTAAGAAAGATCAATGGTAGAACCAAATCTGGTTTCAAAATTCTAACTTCTCTGGGGAGAAAGTATCACGTCTTCACATGGGGAGGAGAAACCTGAGGGACATTTTCGAGTTACTCAAGAAAAAGTTGTCAGCTTATAGTCTCGCTGGGGACTGAATCAGAGCAATGGTTTAAAAGTGTTTCTGCAACAATGAGATTTTTTCGAGGAGTGAAGAGATCCTTCCGAAATTTCCACTAGTCAAAGTAATTTCTTATATTTTTCAATTGCATTTTCGAAGAACAGTTTTAAAAAGTTTTCGAAGCACCTTTCATTTTCAAAATTTAAGAATAAATGGCATTTTGCATAACAATAGAAAACAGGAGTAATGCACCAAGGAATTTAAGTAACAAAATGGTATCTTTTATTAAAGGATGGCAGCTTGCCGAAGGCATAGCTCCATAGATGATTACGCTTTGAAATTGGCAATATGGGAGAAGGTTACATTGAATCCAACGGCACCTACTGACACTAGTAACTAAGACTATCCCGAATCTTGCTTTGGACGAGGATGAACGAACTGGAAAATGGATCTCATGTGGAAAGCGTGTTCGCGATGATCGGTGTTTTCTGATGCAATGAAATGCCTTCGTCCCTAACTTTTGCCTGGACCGCCCTTTCGGGTTTTCAATCCACCGGGACGCTCCTTTTTGCCTAAGTCTCCCTTTCGGGTTTTCAACTTAGCGAGCTTTTTATTATTATTACTTTTTCTAACCCTTACTTTTGCCTAAGTCGCCTTTTTTCAGGTTTTCGACTTAGCGGGTTTTTAGGCATAATATTTTCGGACTGCATCAGAATTCACGGGATGTGCAAGCTCTTCACCATCCATTGTTGTAAGTATCAGAGACCCTCCGGAGAAAACGGTCTTTACAACAAACGGGCCTTCATAATTGGGCATCCACTTTCCACGCATATCTTTATGCACTGGCAAGATCTTTTTGAGTACTAGCTCTCCTTGACAAAACTCACGGATACGAATCTTCTTATCAAATGCTCTTTTCATCCGTTTCTGATATAATTGCCCATGGCACATAGCTGTCATGCGTTTCTCGTCAATGAGATTCAACTGATCCAGTCTGTCTTGAACCCACTCAGCTTCCTCAAGTTCAACTTCCATCAACACCCTTAAAGAAGGTATCTCTACTTCGATGGGGAGTACGGCGTCCATTCCATACACTAATGAGAAAGGTGTTGCCCCTGTCGAAGTTCGCACTGAGGTCCTATATCCATGCAAAGCAAACGGTAACATCTCATGCCAATCTTTGTAACTCACGACCATTTTTTGCAGGATTTTCTTGATATTCTTATTCGCAGCTTCAACGGCCCCATTCATCTTAGGTCGGTACGGAGAAGAATTGTGATGCGTGATCTTGAAACTGTCACACAACTCCTTCATAGTCTTGTTATTCAAATTGGTGCCATTGTCAGTTATTATCCGACTTGGAATTCCATAACGGCAGATAATTTCTTTCCTGATGAAGCGGGCAACCACTTGCTTAGTCACGTTGGTGTAGGAAACAGCCTCTACCCACTTGGTAAAATAATCAATAGCAACAAGGATAAAACGATGACCATTAGAAGCCTTCGGCTCGATTGCCCCAATCATGTCAATGCCCCACATTGAGAACGGCCATGGTGAAGACAAAACATTCAACGGTGATGGAGGCACATGCATTTTATCAGCGTAAATTTGGCACTTATGGCATTTTCTGGCGTATTGGATGCAGTCAGCTTCCATAGTTAACCAATAATATCCATCCCTTAACATCTTCTTAGACATAGCATAACCATTGGCATGAGTTCCTAAGGTCCCCTCGTGAATCTCTTGCAGTGACATGTCCGCTTCCCGTTTATCAACACATCTGAGCAAAACCATGTCGTAATTTCTTTTGTATAACACACCATTACTGATAAAGAATTTAGAAGCCAGTCTTCTCAACGTTTTCTTGT
>CAWUDS030003885.1:5000-40000 GCA_963859935.3 Lathyrus sativus
TTGGAAGAGATAATAACAAGCATCTCGTCTGGGAAAACCCATTTTTTTCTCAACAATGTCTTTGTGATTTGAGCCAATAGGGTTCTGTTAGATAGGAACACATTTGATAAATATTGATAACTTTCGTATAGAGTAGTAGAACGAAAAAATTCATTTGATACTGAAGTATTGGTTGTAAACCATCTCTCGCGATCAATCGATAATCTCAAATTCTGTTCTTCCATATCCTTCCTCAACCATCTTTCATCTAGATATTTCCAATAAGTTTTCTTGGTTTTGGAAGTCAAAAGTATCTGTTCCTCTGAAGAAAATTCTTCTTGATGTGAAAACACAGGATCCTCATCCTCTTGGAATAGCAAAAAGAGTGGATCTCCGGGGTCCCAAATGAAATGGCTTATGTGAAAAAAGCCTTGTTCGTTGGAAGATCTCACTCGTGTCTGGTCCTGCATGGTTCCATCCTGCAAGAACTCCGAATCATTCTCACCCTTTTCATCATAATCATCTTTGTCCTGAAATGACCCTTCCCCATAGGGAAATCTCAATTCATTGGACCCTTCGTCAAAGAGAAAGCACCAAGGGCGCCACAGTCTAGGAGCCCAAAGTATGTTTTCCAATAATTCCTCCATTAGGTCTAGCTCTAGCTCTAGCTCTATCTGTTTCGGGTCGTAGACTCCGACTCCTTCCCCTTCTTCGAACCCCGGTTCATATTTTTTATAGAGAAATCGTTCACTATTATAAATGATAGAAGAAAACCCATTTTGAAGCATCTTTAAGGGATTTCTTTCGGGCCGAAGAAGCAACGGCACTCCATCATTATCAAACCGACTTCCTGTCTCGGAGGGTCCCAGCAGAGCACCCTCTATTTCTAATAGCCCATGAACTAGATCAGAATCATTCTCACGGAGTCTATAAGAAGCATCATTGTTTTCATTAGGTCTGGGTACAGAAAAAAAGTCTTCAGCGACCGATCCGGCAGAACAACTCAAAAGATAAAGAAGTATAGTTAATTTCTTCATGCTTCTTCCAAGTTCGACGTACCATTTGTACAAAGAAGAATCCCCCTCCTGACATGCTGTCTTCTTCATATAGATAGATATAGGATCTATAGAGCAATTACTGAGAAGTAGATTTTGTGAAACAACCCTCCCTATCTGATAAAAAAGGATCCCATGATCCTGAATCTCTCTTATATGAGATCTAAAATTCCAAGGTTTGTCTATGAAGAGCAAATCGAATTATATTAGTGTCTATAATAGATTTCTTTTGTATAATACTAATCGATAGCGCCTCATTAGTAAGTGCTACAAGATCAGGTACATTAGAACCTAGAGTTATAGACCCCAATCGATTAGTATTGAATATTTGCTTTTCCAAGTGAAATCCCCTAGTATATGAAAGAGTAAAAAAGTGCTTTCTTTGTTGTGGAATAAGAAGCCTTCGTACCTTAATGCATGTATTTAATTTATCCGTCCCTATTAAACAAGGGTCTACTTTTTCTGGAATATGAGTAGAAGCAATAACAAGATTATTGCTAGTAGAACCTTTTTCAGAATCTCTGGAAAGAGAGTTCACTAATATACCCAGCGATAAGTCATCCGACTCCTTCCTATCGAAATCATGAATGTTTGGAATCCAAATTATGCAAGGAGACATTGCTTTTACTAATTCCAATTGAATTGTGAGATAAAACCGGTCTAGTTCCTTTTCCGGTATGATATCGCTAGATACCGGATCCTCCATACTTAGAAACTTCAATCGGCTATCAAGCTTACGGTCGAAATCGTCGCTATGATCCCTTTCATAATTCTCTGGATTATAGCAACTACCCTCGTAATCCGGTAAAAGACTGTAAATGGTACCCTCTCTTTGATCAAAAAGATCGTCCTCATCATAACTCGTATCAAAACCCCTAGGAAAGTTCTCCAGGAACTTGTTTACAAATACTGTAATGAAAGGAACATAGGAGGTTGTCGCTAGAGATTTGAGCAAATAGGATTGTCCAGTTATTATAGAACCTATCACTAAAATACCCCTAGAAGGGGATAGGGCTAAGCGTAGCGAAAAGGGTTTATCATGAGATGGGAAATCCAAACAGCTAGCCCTACACGGGATTTCTGAATAAGTGATTGTCTGATAATGAGCGAGGAATACCCGTCTTTCTGCTAAGCAGGATGTATTGAACTCATAATTCATTAGATCCTTTTTATGAATGTCAATTAAATATCGTAAGTAAATTGTTCCCGGTTGTTCAATCATTTGATAACCAGAGTTATTCTTTGATAACTCATCACTATTAGTAAGACTCACTAAAATTTGATCCATCCTTTTTTCTGTCGTTAAGGTAGAGAAAGTAAGCAAGAATTCTCTTTCTTTATCAGCAATTAAATCACTATTCGCGATCCAGGATTCTATTTTATCAGAAATGCAATCACTATTCATGTTTTTTCTTTTTTTTATCAATGAATAGATTTCTTTACTTGTATGACTTAAATGTCTCGTATTTTTCAAAAACGCGATTCGATTGATGGGATTTGGTAGAATCCTTATGAACTTCATGAGATTAAAACCTTCACCCCTTGGGACGCCAGAAGGCGAACCTCGTCTTTCTTCTCGAAAATTTTCGAATTGTTTTAGAGCCATTCGAAAAATATACTGTAACCAGAAATATTTTTGTTCTGATGTACCATACCTATCCAGAAGTTTTTTCAATTCAATGATGTAGGATGGAATCATCAACGATTTGACCTGTTCGAACTCTGTCTGTAACTCATTAGAGAATCGAGAAACAAAGGAAAGATGTGTATGAACTAAATATCCAGTAATAAGAAGAAGTAAAAGGATTGAAAACAGGAACTCCTCAATATTTAGTGATCTCAGATGTGTCGATATGAATGGTGACTCATTATTTGTGTGAAGAAGATCTTTTTCGTACACCTCTACAAGAGACTTATGTAAACACTTACTCCAAATCTCACTTATACGATTCCGTTGTCCAATACCCAGTTTTTTCCGAAGAATTGCCTTGGCTCCATGGATAAGATTAGGCAAAATAGATAACATTTTTTTCCATTTAGGACTCTTCTTTAGTATCACAAATAGGTCTGAAAAAGTATGTATAAATAGTAAAAGTAGATTTTTTTGCCCTGTCGTGGTAAGGAGCGACGGTATTATATACGGGTACAATGGCTTCAATTTGGAGAGAACGGTTGAAAAACTACTCTTTCTTTGAAAGTTTCTATACATCTGCCCTTTTTTAAGGAATTTTTTTAGAGGTTTTTTTTTCCTCTTTTCGGATGGTAAAAATTCCTCAGAATATAGAGTATATGAATATAGAGTATATAGAGTGTCACGCAAATCAGTGTCAAGCAAATCTATGTTTAAATCGAAATCCAAATACGTATGCAACTTTTTCCATTTTGGATCAGACAGATTAATAGCGGAAAGACGATTACAATAAGTTCTTTCAAAATTCACTATTTCTTCCTCTGTTAGAGGTGTTCCAGAAATGTCCGCAATAGCTCTAGGACCGCGAGTTGGAAAATGGAAAGATTTGTACAAGTCATATCCGTCATCACCACTTTGCGGAAAATTATTTAATATGTTAGAGACCTCTAACTCGCTTGGTGAAATAGTATCTCTGTCCAAAAAAACATGTTTTTTTTTCCCGTCGCCAAAAGAAAATATTTTCTTTCGACTGAACAAGACATTGAGGAATTGTTCATACAAAAAATCATAATTACAGGACCTTTCCCCATAAAAAGAGAATCTTTTCTTACAATCGAAATCTTGATTATTCAAGAATCGAAGTCGATTTACTTTATAAAAAGAGGAAATCAATGAACTTCTATGAAAACATTTCACAGGATTCAGCCAATTGTCTTGATTTGCTATCTGATTGATCAATAATTTCGATTTTTGAGAAGTATAATAGTCATCCAATAATAGGGCTTTCTTTTTTTTCAAATGAACCGTTTGCAGACCCATTGATTCTAACAACTGATTCCCGAGTGCATCATTCATACGTTTCAATTCATCCATATGGATCTGAGACCTATGAACGGGCATACTCCCAAAACTCACCAAGAAAAAAGGAACTGAGTTAGAGAAAAAGGGAAGAAGCTTGGACAAAAACAAACAAAGTGACTTAGAAAAATTTTTTTTGTCGATAACCTCAGACCAATCAATCGAATATGCATTCATATGTAATCGATCGAACACTACTTGAAAACGGCTATTCTCCTCAGAAATGAAATGGTCCAAATGTTCCTGGAAATTCTTGCTCCCCTTGGACCATTTGTATTTATCTGTATTTGGATCCTTATTCACGGATCTCTCGGTTCGATAAATAAAAAGAAGAGGATCAAAGCATTTCTTCTGACTCTTTTTCCAATTTGAGAAACGTTGATTGATCATGTGTTTCCTTAGAGGTATATGATTATGAATATCATTTTCATACCTTTTAATTACATATTCTAAGTTGCGATTGAATCGATTACCTTGAAAAGAATTCCCACAAGAGGTCTGGACCCATTTTTTTATGATCTTTGGATAAAAAGATTCATTCGCTTCGTAAAAAAGCCGAGGCAGAACCAATAAAGATTTCTTTTTTGATTCATCCCTGGAGTTGAATACTTGATTTACAAATTGTTTATCATCAATTTTCGACAAATCAATAGAAAAAGAGAATCCATTATGATACACCAGATCCGGCTTAGTTATTGAGAGATTGAATAGATTTGCCATTTCTTGAAATCTCTCTTCTGATTGAAAATCGCGATGTAACAAGTACCCCCCCCTATTCTGGTCATGGAATAGATCAAATAAACCAAAAACTAGCTTTTTGTTCAAGAATGAAATATGATTTGGAACTGTCAAAAGTTTCTCCTTTGCAACCCTATCACATCCTCTATCGGATGAAATAGGATGAATTGAGACATTATTTTGTAAATACATGATTATCTTAACTATATTGGCTATTTCTTTATTTTCCGATTGCCTCGAAAGAACAAAAGAAACATCTTCTTCTTTTTTAAATAATTTTATATCTTGAGCGGACTTCTCAGTAGGATTCAAATCCAGATGAAGTTCTGACCATCTGTCGCCGAAAAAAGAGCAATTATCTCTCTCAGATATATTTTTTTCTTTTGGACCAGACAGGAGCGGAACAATCAACCTAGTCATGACCAACCTATTGATATTGAACGAATCTTTTGAGTCTTCCAATGGATCATTCCCGGATCCAATGGAATTGATTTGTATAGGAAGAAGCCCTGTCAAATAAATATTTTTTTTTTCGATCATCTTTCGATTGTTAATACGATATATAAGGATCGCTAGTAGAAATAAGACAAAATTCTTGATCGTGAAATATCTTGTTAAACCGCGTGAAACTAGGATACTCCAAATTCTGGAGTCTAAGAGTTTGATAAAACTCTCTTGATGGAAAAAAATGTGAATGACAGATATGACTGAATGGAATTGTGTCCAGGAATCTGAGAAATAGGAAGAATTCTTGCTCTCTCTAAAAATGTCTCGCAATTCTAAAATCCAAATGTCTAAGTCATTTTTCTTCGTTTGATTCATATATCCCCCTTTATTTAAAAAAATTAAAAAAATTTGATGTATTTTTTTTATCGATTGTTTTTTCTATTCTATTTATTTCTCTTTTCTCTATGTATTTATTTATATCTAAACTGAGATATATCATCATACCAGCAACTTGATTTGCTATTTCACTCTCAATCTCTTGCCCTAAAAAAAGGATTCTGTCGTAAAAAAGTTGATGGTATAAGTCAACCCAAGTAGCTTCATCCTCGCCAGGAATTTGAAAGGCTACCTTTGGAACACCTACTGGCATAAAAAAATGATGAAGTTGTCTGACACCAGCATGTTACTTTGATGTCAAATTGTGCAGATTATAGATATTTATCTATGATCTATATATCTATTTTATTTTCGATTCCGAAAAGAATATGAAATTCAGAAAATAATATGAATATTTTAATCTTCAAGTTTTTCGTTTTACTATGTATATCATATTAAGTATAAGATATAAGCTTTTTCCAATAGAAGAAGTTTGACCCCTCCCATTAATAATTCCCATTATTAATGTTTTCGTTTTCTTTATTGGTGGGGTCTTATATATTCCATTTTCATGTGCCTCACAACCCGAAAGAATTCGGGGGGAGGGGTCATTTCGTTTTTTGATCTAGAATGAATAGTTTCAAGAGATGAGAGAATTCAGAATACCCACTAGAAATACTAATCCAATCCATAAGGATGTAGCGGAAAAGACAACATTTTTGTTACTTGACCAACCATCAGGAGAAGCAAATACAACAGGTACACTAATTAATAAAATGGATGAAGTAACAATTAATGCAAAAACAGCTAATTGAAACGCAATAGTCATGTTTATAATCCTCTAATTTACCAACAAAAGAACTATACCATTTGATCCCCCAACCCCTTTTCTTTTGATTTGACCCCTTCCAAAAATAAATAAAAAACACATTCTCATTATGGGGGGTTTTATCATGAATCCATTGATTTTAGATGACACTCCTTATTGAGGCATGAATCGAGGGGTAGTTTTTTTTTTTTTTACTTCACAAAAGAGCATGCTGGATCATGAATATATAATATATAATATATATGGATAGAGAACTAGACCAATAGATTCACACTGGATATCTTTATCATAGAGAAAAGGGTATTAATTTGTATGGTCATGTTCTCTTGAGTGGAATAAAGATAAAATAGAAATTAGCTTTTGGAGAGATGGCTGAGTGGTTGATAGCTCCGGTCTTGAAAACCGGTATAGTTCCAAACAAAGAACTATCGAGGGTTCGAATCCCCCTCTCTCCTTTTTCTTGGCGAATGGATTTTTTTCTTTTATTGATTTAAATTGATTTAAGTTGGCTCGGTTTTTTCGGGCTCGGCTAAGTGGTGATATAGCCGAGCCCGAAAAAAGATTAGATATAAATGAATTGAAAAAGAAAATATTTTTTCAATATGATCTCCTCGACTCAACTCAATATGTATACTAAAATCAAAGTGATTCTTACGTCAAGCATTGGATTTCATGTCTCAATTAAGAGGAGTCATGGAAAGAACAGGCTCCAAATCTCTATCAATTCCTTTTTCAAATCCTGCGGCAGCTGCGCGAGCTCTTCCCGCGTGCCATAAATGACCTACGAATAGGAAGAATCCTAGAACAAAATGAGAAGTAGCTAACCAACTTCTAGGAGAGACATAATTGACTGCATTAATTTCTGTAGCTACGCCACCCACGGAATTTAAAGAACCTAAAGGAGCATGAGTCATATATTCTGCGGAACGACGTTCTTGCCAAGGCTGTATATCTTTTTTCAGTCTACTCAAGTCCAAACCATTAGGACCTCTTAGAGGTTCTAACCAGGGAGCACGCAGATCCCAAAAACGCATAGTTTCTCCTCCAAAAATGACTTCTCCGGTCGGAGAACGCATTAGATATTTACCTAAACCGGTAGGCCCTTGAGCGGAGCCTACATTAGCTCCAAGACGTTGGTCTCTAACTAGAAAAGTAAATGCTTGAGCTTGAGAAGCTTCCGGTCCAGTGGGACCATAAAACTCACTAGGATAAGCAGTATTATTAAACCAGACAAAGCAACAAGCTATAAAACCAAAAACGGCTAAAGCACCTAAACTATAAGATAAGTAAGCTTCCCCAGACCATACTAGTGCACGCCGAGCCCATGCAAAGGGTTTGGTTAAGATATGCCAGATTCCACCAAGTATACAAATGGAACCCAACCATACATGTCCCCCAATTATATCTTCCAAATCGTCCACACTAACAATCCAACCTTCTCCCCCAAAAGGCGATTTTAGTAAATAACCAAATATAATGCTTGGACTAAGGGTTAAGTTGGTAATTTTTCTTACATCTCCCCCTCCTGGAGCCCAGGTATCATATATACCCCCAAAATAAAAAGCCTTCAATATTAGAAGAAAAGCCCCTATACCTAACAAAATTAAGTGAATACCTAAAATAGTAGTCATTTTATTTCTATCTTTCCATACATAACCAAAGAATGGAAAAGATTCTTCAAGAGTCTCAGGTCCCAGAAGTGCATGATAAATACCGCCAAAGCCCAATACTGCAGAGGAAATTAAGTGAAGTACTCCAGATACAAAGTATGGAAAGGTGTCGATAACTTCCCCTCCAGGACCTACCCCCCAACCTAGAGTAGCTAGATGGGGAAGTAAAATTAAGCCTTGTTCATACATGGGCTTCTCGGGTACGAAATGAGCAACTTCAAATAGGTTCATTGCTCCGGCCCAGAATACTATTAATCCGGCATGGGCTACATGGGCCCCCAGTAGTTTACCGGATAAATTGATAAGTCGGGCATTCCCGGCCCACCAAGCAAAACCAGTCGTTTCTTGGTCACGACCAGTTAAAGGTAAAGTTCCATTAAAGAGCGTTTCCACGTGGTAGAACCTCCTCAGGGAATATAAGGTTTTCATGAGGCTGATCTTGAGCCGCCATCCACGCACGAATACCTTCGTTTAAGAGAATATTTTTGGTGTAGAAAGTCTCAAATTCAGGATCTTCCGCTGCGCGGATTTCTTGAGAAACAAAGTCATAGGCACGTAGGTTCAGGGCCAGACCGACTACTCCAAGAGCACTCATCCATAAACCAGTTACTGGTACAAATAACATAAAGAAATGTAACCAACGTTTATTGGAAAAAGCAACCCCAAAGATTTGGGACCAAAAGCGGTTAGCAGTAACCATTGAATAAGTTTCTTCTGCTTGGGTTGGGTTAAAAGCACGGAATGTATTTGCGCCATCACCATCTTCAAATAAGGTATTTTCTACGGTAGCGCCATGAATAGCGCATAGTAGGGCAGCGCCCAATACACCAGCAACTCCCATCATATGAAATGGGTTTAATGTCCAATTATGAAACCCTTGGAAAAAGAGAATGAATCGAAATATAGCTGCTACACCAAAACTAGGCGCAAAGAACCAACCAGACTGGCCCAGTGGATAAATCAGGAATACAGAAACAAAAACAGCAATTGGACCGGAGAATGCGATTGCATTATAAGGCCGCAATTGAACAGATCGAGCAAGTTCAAATTGACGTAACATAAAACCTATTAATCCGAAAGCACCGTGAAGAGCAACAAAAGTCCACAGACCACCTAATTGACACCAACGGGTCAAATCTCCCTGTGCTTCAGGACCCCACAGTAACAACAAAGAGTGTGCTAAACTATTAGCAGGAGTAGAGACTGCTGCAGTTAAGAAGTTACAACCTTCCAAATAGGAACTTGCCAATCCATGAGTATACCATGAAGTTACAAAGGTGGTACCTGTGAACCAACCCCCCACGGCAAAATAGGCGCAAGGAAAGAGCAATAGACCGGACCAACCCACAAAAACAAAACGGTCCCTCCGTAACCAGTCATCCATAATATCAAATAAATCATTTTGATCTTTGGTAAATTTACCAAGAGCTATAGTCATAGTAATCCTCCTATTCAACTACTTCAAACCATTTCCGAACACCTCCTAGGATTTTCAACGATGGAACCTTCGAGGCTTTTTTCATTTTATATAGAATATGATTTCTCGTAGACTGTCCCTTCTTTTCTACTGGGGTTCGAATAGAAAAATTCTTTTTTTGTCCATTGATATCTAATAAATCCATTAACTTAATTAATTGGCTTATTCCTTTCTATTCTAACAAAATTCCCTAAGTCATGACTCGAAAATTGTCTTATGACTCATAAATCCTAGAAATACATTTTTTAAAGAACTATTCCAAAAACAAATGATCGATCGCTTTTATTACTCTCGTTACCAGCGGATCCCCAGACATACTACTCTGCTTTTATCAAATAAGATTCTTTTTGAATCTTGTTCGTGAAATTAAAAAAAAAAAATAGTTTTCTATATTATTCGAATTTGTATGTCTAGAAAACTACTAGAGGATCCTATTTTTACTTTCTATTTTACTATTTTTACTTTCTATTTTACATTGATTTCTTTTATTGTATTCTTTGTTCTATTTTTCTGTCATTCAGATTAATCTAATTCCGACGTATACCCTTTACTTGCGGATCGAGGTAATAAATTGGACTCTTTTTCTCTATTTATTTTTTTATCTATCTGTCCTATTTTTGAATATTCTAGGGAATTGGATTAATAATAATAGATTCTAACTGAAAGTTTCGTCCAATAATTGCCTTCAAAATCTCGTATGCATCATAGATATGAAAACCAAATGTTTGATACTCGAAGTCATGATTGGATGGATTTTTCTATTCTTTTTATAGACATATCTTCTATTTTTATAGACCTATCTTAAAGAAATAATAGAAATCAATTTTGATCTTTTCTTGTATTCGGAAAAAAGATATTTGGAAGTCAAATGACTTGTCTGTTGGAACTTAGAATAAGCCCTCCCATTGGAGGAGAGGAGTAGCAATTGATTCCTAGGAACAATAAGATATTATCCGAAATATAGACGGATTCTTGCAGAGTTCGAACCAAAAGGGTATTAAAAAGAAAAAAAGATACACTGTTCGAATTTCATTTCTATCCACCAATTGGAATATCAGAATAGTGGATATAGTTCTGATTCAATAGGTTAGGTCCACTTACTTTTTTTAGAATCTTTCCCTTTATTGGATTGGAAGAATCCAAAATAGGAGTATATGACAATTAAAGCAAAGAAAATATCAGATTCTAAAAAAAGAAATATATATAGAAAAGAATACTATTTCCCTTTCTAACTAGAATGAGTTTACTCTATTCGAATGATAACAATAACTTAATAGAGTTTAAATTCTAAATTGGATTTTTTATAATGAAATTCAACTATTCATTAGTTTTTTTTATTTTATTACAAACAGAAACTTCTTACAAATATCAAGAATATTTGTATATCTTTCTTCAAATAGAAATACTACTGTTATCATTTTTTGATCAAAAAAAAGCCCTTTATCAGATTTGAACCGATGACTTACGCCTTACCATGGCGTTACTCTACCGCTGAGTTAAAAGGGCGCCGTTTGAGTCAATTCCCGAATACAGAATCAGCCAATATGAATATGAATATGAATATGAGTTGAGTACATCTATTTCAAATATTTCCGAATCTTTGATAAATGGATTCTATCCTGTCCCTTAACTCAATTCTTATTGATCTTCATCCTTTTTTATTTTACTCCATTTCCGGATTCATTCTCATTTTTTTATTTCCCTACTTAGTGTGAAATAGAAATATACCTAATTCAATCTTCTTAACACTGAATGAAAGTGAACGAAATAAGGTGTTAATGCCCCCCTGTTCCAGCAAATCAATTATTTCCAGAAAGGATTCTATGTTTATTTTGGTTTCTTTCGCATTACTTCGTTTTATTTTGTATTTTGTTGAATTCTAGATTGGTGATTGGAATGAACCATTTCGAAATCGAAAGGGTGAATCCAAAAATTGTAAGGAATTCTGAAAGATGGGAAGATCCTTCTGATTGAATCATTCTATTGACAATTTCAAAAAACTGTTCATACTATGAACATAGTAGAATGGAGGTCGGGCAAGGCTGCCCCCATCGTCTAGCGGTTTAGGACATCTCTCTTTCAAGGAGGCAACGGGGATTCGACTTCCCCTGGGGGTAGGATACTACGAAAGGAAATGGATCAGGGATTATCAATAAAGACTAAATTGGATTCTTCCTGCTGGGTCGATGCCCGAGCGGTTAATGGGGACGGACTGTAAATTCGTTGGCAATATGTCTACGCTGGTTCAAATCCAGCTCGGCCCAAAAATAAAATATTTACGGATCCACCATGAAATGATAGACCCCATTTGGTGTTCTCTTAAAATCACCAATGGGTTCGGATACACAAGATTAGAATCTCGAGTCCTATGTGTTTTTTCCATATTACTTACATATTTTTTCCACAAATTAGGATTTTGCAAAATTCCTATCGGGATCTGTAAGTTTAAAGTCTAAGGAAAGGGTTAAAGTTAAAAAACAAAAAAGACTCTTTTTTGTTTCCTTGATTTCTTGATTGATTTATTTTTAAATCAAGTTGGCAATAACGAACGGATTGCGATGCGAGTCATCCGTGTCGATAAAGTGCAGACCCATCCAAATAGGAATATATATAGAAGTAAGCCCCAGGGGTTCGAATCTCAAATAGAAAAACAAAGAATTTGGATGAAATTGTAAGAATATATATGTATACTATACGACTTTTTCCCTGGGATTGTAGTTCAATTGGTCAGAGCACCGCCCTGTCAAGGCGGAAGCTGCGGGTTCGAGTCCCGTCAGTCCCGATGGATACAAATCCAAAAAATATCAATGGATTTAGTGTATGAAAGGGAATAAAAATAAAAAAAAAATATCATTTCTAACGGGTATCTCCTTTTTTCTTTTTTAGTTTTAGGGAAAGGTTGGGACAAAGAAAAAGGACTTTTGGATTGCATCAGAAAGTCATTTTCTTATTTGGTATGGATAAAACATCTTCCGATGTTATACTATTCAATTCTCGACCATGAATTCTTGATTTGATAGATCACATATAGTTATTCGTGATATGGATCCGATTGGATATCATCGAGATCCTATTTATACCATTGAATTTAGTGAAGAAATATTTTTTATTTCTATGGGATTAAATCCCGAAGTATTTATTAGAAATTAAAGAGAAAGAAAACATAGAGATTATGGAAGTAAATATTCTCGCATTTATAGCTACTGCACTCTTTATTCTAGTTCCTACTGCCTTTTTACTTATAATTTATGTAAAAACGGTAAGTCAAAGTGACTAATTTTATGAAACATGACTTCTTATTTCTTAGCAATGATTGAAGAAAAACATGAAAAAAGGATTTCTATTTCTTTTAATCTTTGTTTTAAATAAAATGATCAGACTACAACCAGCAGAATTCTATTAACCATATAGTAGAAAGAAATCAAATCTATTTCTTTCTACTATATTCTCTATTACGGTAGGAGTAGGATAAAAATAGAATGTTTTACTAAAAAAAAAAGAGTTCCTATGGAGGAACCAATTTATCATTTTCTTTTCATATGGATATATGGATATCGATCTATAGATATATATGGAATGTAGGCGTCCACATTTTTCTTTATTTCATCTAAATCTATTCTATTTGTATTGGTTCCAATCAATCTGAAATAATTCAAAAGCAACGCCATTTTTATTCTTCTTAGTTTCATTTTTAGATTTAAGATTCTTTATCAGAATCCCGGTAACTAATAAATAAAAATAAAGAATCTTTTTAGTATTCCAAAATTTAAATAGATTAAATGGAATCGGAATCCGTTTCCAATTATCTTGATTCCCGGGATATCAAGATGGCAACAATTTAAATATTTGTTTGATTCAAAGAGTTTTTTTTTCAATAAGAATATACATGGAATATATTACACCACTGGAAGCAATACAAGAGAATTTCTAAATCCAGATAGAATTGCATTTCATTAATTAGTATTAATAAAATAACTCAAATAGTTCAAAACTGGAAGAACTCAGCTATAAAACAATTGAGACAGTTTGATCCCTTAACTCAATTAGTATTACCTTTAAAGTCCACTTCTTCCCCATACTACAAGGGAAAGGGAAAATGTAAAAACTACCATTAAAGCAGCCCAAGCAAGACTTACTATATCCATGTCAATTATGTCTCCTATCTATATCAATATGATCAATATGAAGAAATTCTTTTATTAATTCTTTTTTTATTGTTTACTTATTTTTCTTGTATTCTTTTAGTTTTTCACTAAAAATTGGAGAATATCTTCTAATAATAGTGGAATCGCTGGTACAGAGTCAAAAAAGGATTCCATTCCGTCCTAACACCATTGACGAAACATCCAATTAGAACATATAGCAAGTTCTTATCCGATTTGGAGTAGAATTGAAAAATTGAAAGCATAAATAAAAAATATACTTAGAAGTAGTAAGGTAATGAATCCTACTAATAGGTAGGAACTATGTTTTCTTTCCCCCCCCATTTTAGTAAGTAAAAAATAAAGAATCAAGATAGATTCTTTTGCATACTCTTATTTGCATCTGTTCGTTCCATCGGATCTAATCCTTATTGTATCTCGATTCGTTCTCTAAAACAATTGGAAAAGAGCCTATTCAATTCTTTTACTATAGATTACCCCAAAGAAAGAGTTTTCTTTTTCTTAGAATGGAAATGGAATAGAAATATATTTCTAATATAGACTCATGATTCTATTTTTTTTTTTAAGTTAATTAAGAAAGTTGTATTTGGTGAATTCAATTCCCGCTTTCATTCCTTCACTATCTATTTCGACATAAACAATAAGAGGACTCTAGGAAAAGACAAATTATCCATCCTAGAATCCTGTTTTCCCTTTGTCTATTTCTACTTTACTTAATATTCTGTACCTACCTATTTTTTTAGGTTTAGTATCGAGTTAATTCTAAAACAATAGAAATTAGAGGATTTCTAGAACATTAAAATCCGAAAACAGCTACATAATCATATGGTTCGAATTAATTGTGCAGTTGAAAAAAAAAAAAAACCAAGAACCAAATAGTCTTCTTCACAATATACATACTATGACTGAACTAATTCTACGGTACAAGGAATTTTCTAAATATAGTATATCTACAAAAACTAGAAAGAACCAAGGGTGTTTACAGAATTTATCAACAAAAATGGAGTTCTTTTTACCAGCTTAATATGTTGATTAATTCAAATTCCTAAAAATTCATTTCGAACAATTGAACCTTCTCAAATTGTTTCTTTTTAAGAACCAAAAAGATTTGTGCCAAAATAATAGATGCCAAGAAGAGCAAGAGACCTTGGACACGTAATGGATCTTGAAGCACTATTTCTGCATCCCCCTGACCAAATCCACCCACATTAGGATTACTCGTTAATGGTTGATCAAGTTTGATAGATTCACCCTCTGAAACAAGAAGTTCTGGTCCTGGCGGTAGAATATCAATCACTTCACGTCCATCTGATGCATCTACTATCGTTATTTCGTATCCACCTTTTTCTTTTCGTATTATTTTGTTTACTACACCTGTTGCTGTAGCATTATAAACATTATTATTACTTTTGCTTCCGTCGGGATAAATCTGACCCCTTCCCCTGTTCCCGCCTACGTATAGAGGATATTTTAAGAAGTAAACATCTCTCTTAGTAGCAGGATCTGGAGAAAGAATAGGAAAGGTAATTTCACTATATTTTTTCCCAGGAACGGGGCCTATCACAAGAATATTTTTTTTTGTGGGACGATAGCTTTGAAAAGACAAATTACCCATCTTTTCTTTAATCTCGGGCGAAAGACGATGAGGAGGGGCCAATTCAAAACCCTCTGGTAAAATAAGAATAGCTCCTACATTCAAAGCCCCCTTTTTACCATTAGCAAGAACTTGTTTCACTTGCATATCATAAGGAATTCGCACAACTGCTTCAAATACAGTATCGGGAAGTACCGCTTGTGGAACCTCAATATCTACGGGCTTATTAGCTAAATGGCAATTAGCACATACAATCCGGCCGGTAGCTTCTCGAGGATTTTCATAACCTTGTTGGGCAAAAATGGGATATGCATTTGAAATGGGTGCTCGAGTTATTATATGGATCATGAGCAATACGGAAATAGATCGGGTAATCTCTTTCTTTATCCAAGAAAAAGCATTTCTAGTTTGCATGGTCCAATCCTTGATCCTGAAAATTTCTACAATAAGATTAGGTAGGGAACTGGCACAGTTCCCTATCCATGATTCTGCTATTTACTCCAATTATTTGCCTATAATATAGGAAGAATACGAGTAAAACGAAAATGAATAAGTGAAATTTGGAATGTTTAGCTTTTATATAAAAGCTAAACAAATTTTAGAATTGGATCAGTGGGTCCTTTTTTCAGTCATTCACGGAATGGAATTGAATCATAAATCGATAAAAGCGACGGAGATACACAATTTAAATAACGGAAAATCCAGTATTTAAAAATAATATTTAAAATGGCTGGCAAAATAGAAACAAGAAAAGATATAATATGATCATTCGGAGTAAATCCAAAATCTTTATAGACAGACCAAATCATTAGTTCCCAAAGACCAGTCGAATGGTATCCTACAGAGAAATCAATTAAGAAAAGAATAGAAAAAGCTTTTATTGTGTCACTTAAGTTATATACAAATTCTTGAACCCAAGAGTTAAGAATAATGAGTTCTTGATTACCCCTAATAGAATAAACACTTAGAATAAGGAAACATATTATATTTGTAAAGAAATGAAAAATCGTATGGATATTATCTTCGTTGTTCGTCTGAATCAATTGGATGGTCGCTTTGTAGATTTCGATACGAAGGTTTTGTAAATGTGTTTCCGGGTATTCCTTTAGCATTTCATCCAAGAGGAACAGTTCCTCGAACTCTAGGAATTTCTTTACAATAGTTTTTTCTTGAATAGTATTCAAGAAAATTTCGGATTCTTTCGTATTCCACCAATTAGTAATCCAAGATTCCAGACTTTTCTTAAATGTAAAAGAGATGCACCAGGGCAAAAAGACTATAGATGTAAGACATAGAAGGGGAATGAATGCTTTCTTTTTTGCCATTTTTCGTCCTCAGTTTCATCTCATTTTTCAACTCTAGAATATTCTATATATTCTAATATTTCTATCAAGCATAAGTTCTATTACAAGTAAATACTAATAAAAAAGCGAGTTTAGCCTATAATATATTAATTATTATAGGCTAAACTCGCTTTATAGGCTAAACTCGATCGGCTAAACTCGCTTTTTTATTAGTATTCTTTGTAAATAATGTCCAATGGTATATTCAAGAATCTGGACAACTCCAAAGCATGTTTTGCAAGCATATATCTACGACCATCTTTAGTAGGAGTCATCGGCAAGGTCCCGTGTTTTCTGGTTTCAATATAAAGGACATCACCCCAGATTCGGTTAGTTACTAGTATGAGGCACGAAATTTCTTTTATTAAAATGCGGCGAACATTAGAGCTACTTATTCCAGGAATAGGAAGTCTGTAACGAGTAATATATAGCACTCCTTTTCTTTTATCGAAAAAATTAGTTCCGCCAATTACAGTCCAATAATTAATATATTGAAACATGATACCGCTTAGGATACTGACAATTGCAGTGATAAGCAGAGAAACAATCTTATTTGGTAGCACAAAGAGCCATTTAATCGGTGCATCGAAAATGTTCATCCGAGTAAGATTGCTATAGAAACGATAGAGAGAAAAGAATCCCACGAAAAAACTGACATGACTTAAAATTCGAAAAAAAACGTGTTGGAAACCCGGGATAGTGTCCATCCAAGTAGTTTCTGACACATAGGAACATAAAACTTTTTTGTTTGTCTCGTCCTTAATGAATTCACGGATCATTTGAAGTAAATAATCCAAAATTGTTCTAAGGAAATAAAAAAACAAAACGAAAAAGATATTCCTAAAAAGAAAGGCCGCAAAACATAAAATAAATAAATCCACCAGGATGTGTGGCGGATACGGGCGGCTTCTTTCTAGGAGAAGAACTATTACTTTTAATATACTTAAAAGGTAAGTTCCATGCAGGAAAATATGTGTCACTGTAATAATAATACAGTGTCTTTTTTTCCAGATCCACAGGTTTTTCAAAAATCTTTTACAGTGTCTTTTTTTCCAGATCCACAGGTTTTTCAAAAATCTTTTCAAGTCTTTTAGATCCATAGTCTATATATCAGAGTTACTAAATAGGAGAAATAAAAAATATATTCTTAGTCTAAATTAGTTTAAATAAAATAGTGTAAAATAAGGTATTAGCTACAAACTAGTTACAAAAAGGCGGAAATAAAAAATAGATTCTTAGTGCAAAATAACGTAAAACTAAGTTTAAAATTGTTTTTATTCAATCTTCCAAATTTTTAGTCAAAGGAACGAAACCATGGAACTGAAATAACTCCGTTAAAAACTGCTTTAAAAAATGACGTGGTACGACTGAATCCAATACTCCCTTGTCGAATAAAAGGTCCGCCGATTGGGAACCTTCAGGCACTTCCACATTCAACAATTGTTCAATCACTCTTTTACCCGCAAATGCAATGGTTGCGTTTGGTTCCGCAATAACGATATCCCCCAACATCGCAAAACTAGCGGTTACCCCACCAGTAGTCGGAGATGTAAGTATCGCTACATAGAATAACTTTTTATTTATTTGATAATTATATAACGCAGAAGAAATTTTAGCCATTTGCATTAAGCTCAAACTTCCTTCTTGCATACGCGCTCCTCCGGAAGCACAGACTATAATTAGAGGTAAAAGTTGATTGGTAGCATATTCGATCAACCGAGTTATTTTCTCACCCACTACGGATCCCATACTACCCGCGATAAACTCAGAATCCATAACAGCTATTGCTAAAGGAATACCATTTAGTTGACCTATGCCTGTTTGAACCGCTTCTGGTAATCCTGTCTTTTCTTGATAAGAATCAAGACGATCGATATAAGGTTGATCTTCTTCCTCTTCCTCGGGAGGATCCACGAAAATCAAGTCGAATGCAATGGGATCCCATTGAAGAATTGGAATTTTTTCAATCGAATCAAATTTAATGGGATCCAGAGAAACCATGTCTTCATCCATAGGATTCCAAGTACCTGGATCAATCAAAAGTTCGATTCTATCTGAACTTCTCATTTTCAGATGCTCACCACAGTATTCGCAAATACTCAGTTTGGCTACTAAAAATTGTTTAAAATTTAAGCTAGAGCAAGTTTCGCATAGAACCCATAAATGACTATATTGGTTCATTTTAGCCAGCATATCCATTTTGCTATTATCATCACTATCCTTCTGACATATATCTGTATCTGATGTATCAGATATCTCCAATGGATCTGATCTATCTGATCCATCCGGATCATTTATATAATCTGGATCTGATGTCTCCAATGTCTCCAATGGATCTGATCTATCTGATCCATCCGGATAATAGATCTCATCTAGATCTGATGTCTCCAATGTCTCCAATGGATCTGATCTATCTGATCCATCCAGATAATAGATCTCATCTAGATCGTATATACCATATAGATCCTCCTCTGTATCTGATAGATCAGATAGATCTATCTCCAATGGATCTGATATATCAGATCCATCTATATAATATGGATAATCTGTATCTGATGGATCAGATAGATCCATCTCCAATGGATCTGATATATCAGATCCATCCATATAATATGGATAATCTGTATCTGATAGATCAGATAGATCTATCTCCAATGGATCTGATATATCTGATGTATCAGCAAATGGATCGTATCGATAATCTGTATCGGATGGATCAGATAGATCTATCTCCAATGGATCTGATATATCTGATCCATCAGATATATCTGCATCATCTGGATCTGCTGTCTGATTTCTAGCATTTGTGTTCCTTAATATTATTATATTTGTACTATGGCTTTCACTAGTATTTTGGCCCCTATCGCAAATGTAACTCTTAAAGTCCATATCACGGTAACTGGCATTGGATTTGTCAATATCCTCCCAGATTTGAGAACGAAGATAATTCCAAATGCAACAATTAATGGATTTGTCAATATCCTCCCAGATTTGAGAACGAAGATAATTCCAAATGCAACAATTCATGTTATAAGTCCAACTATCATCATTATAAGCATAATATATGTCATAACTATTATTATGACTATCCCAAACGGATAGACTTTTTGCAAATAGCAAATTATGATTATGTATGTTGTTCACATCTGCTGAATAGTCAGCATGACCATGACTATAACTACAATTTTCACTATTGTTCTTCCAGCTATGAATGTTATTATGCATATCAGTTAAACTAGATGGGTCTCCACCGTTATTTTCATCAATAGGACCAAAACTATCTATACCAAAACTATCTATTGATTTACTTAAACCACACCTGTATTCTAAACCTCTAGTAAACAGCATACCTCTAGTAAACAGCATCGAATTGAACCCTTGTCTTTCCATAGATTTTTATTCCTTTTTAAATTAAAATATTATATAATGAATAGTCATTGTTTTTTATTTTATCGAATAGTTATCAAATTTAATTTTAATTCGTATATTAATTTATTTAATAATTAATAAGTAATTGAAAGTTATATGAATGAACAATATATCCCCACCCAAGAACAGCCTTTTTTATTTTTGGTTTATGGCGAAAAACCTATGATATCGATTCATGTCAATGTGATGAATTGAATCGATATCATCTGGGACGGGAGGATTCGAACCTCCGAATAACGGGACCAAAACCCGCTGCCTTACCACTTGGCCACGCCCCATTTGTTATTCTATATAGATATTTACTTTTGTCAAGTTAGACCATATTTCTTTTTTCTTTTAGATTTCATTTTTAATATAAAAGTATAAAAAAAAAAAGTGGATATTAAATAATATATATAATAAATCATATCTTATATATATAAGAATATATATAATAATAAGTAAGATAATAAAAAATAAAAAAATTAGAATTCAAAAAAAAAAAAGCAAAAATACAATTCATTTTATTAAAGAACAACATTTTTTTTTATGCTTCATATCTTTAGCTTGGTCTGTATTAACTCTGTCCTTTATTCAAGTAGTTTTTTCTTGGGGAAATTACCTGAAGCTTATGCTTTTTTGACTCCAATTGTAGATTTTATGCCAGTAATACCCTTACTCTTTTTTCTCTTCGCTTTTGTTTGGCAAGCTGCTGTAAGTTTTCGATAAGATCTTTCATTTGAATAATGTCCTAAAAAAAGTAAGAATTTATTAGAAAACTCAAATTGGAACTTTTTTAAGGAAACATAATATGAAATAGAAGAGAATCTATTCTCTTTCTCTGTCGTTTTTTTTTTTTAATTATCTTGGAGATTTTGTAATGCTTACTCTAAAACTATTTGTTTACACGATAGTGATATTCTTTGTTTCTCTTTTCATCTTCGGATTTCTATCTAATGATCCCGGACGTAATCCTGGACGTGAAGAATAAGAAAATCTTTTTTCTTTCCCTTACTTGTGCTTGATTTTGAACTATTTTTTGTTTTTCTATCTATTTTCGATCTTTAACTAGTCAAAAAGAACTAGTAAAAAATGAAACAAACAGGGAATAAAAAAAAAGAAATTCCATAAGTTCAAAAGAAAAAAATGGCAAATCATCAATAAACGGAAAGAGAGGGATTCGAACCCTCGGTACAAAAATGCGTACAACGGATTAGCAATCCGACGCTTTAGTCCACTCAGCCATCTCTCCCCAATTCAAAGAATGGAATTATTATGCTTATGATACCTCGCAGGGCTCGAAAAAAGGCTTCAATATTTATTTGATATGGATCTTCATTTGATATATTTTATCTATCTTTTTTCTATTTGATTCTAATTCTATATTAACTCATAAATATAGATTGAGTTATATATTAATTGTATATATATATACTAAATACGATAGTAATAAATAATTATACTAAATAGATATAAATCATTATACTAAATAGATAATCTAAATCTATAATTTTATATTTTCTTTTTTAGTTTGTTTTTTTATCCAACCAGAGTCCAGCTAGGTACTGGCACAGCTCTTTTTTCCCATGAATCCTGGATAACAACGATTTATTTTTCTGTATCAGATTTGAAACAAACTTTTAATTAATTCAAACATTTTAATATGATCAAACAAAAATAAAAATAACTTTGTGATCGTATCTCATACGAATGAATCAGGTAACGTATCTAAAAAACGAAATAGAACTATGGATTCTTGCATTGCATAATGCATTTTTGTGTTATGAATTTAGTTTAGTAATTTTGTCGAGATCTATCTGTCAAAATACCTTCAACAAAATCCAAAAATAAAATCCAAAAATGAGATTTGCCCCCTTTTCTAAATTTCATTAGGGGGCCTTTACGAAACATGTAAACACTCTATTTATCATAAAATTCTGCACCTATTTCAGAATTATTTATGACTGATTCCCTTGTTCGACAAAAGATCTTTTTATATACAAAAATGGTATTGTAGCGGGTATAGTTTAGTGGTAAAAGTGCGATTCGTTCTAACGATCCCTTAATAGTTAAGGGGTCCCTTTCGTGATTCATATCACGATCAAAAACTTTATTTCTTACTTTTAGGGATTTCATCCTTTATACCTCTCAACGAGCAATTCGAGGAATAATATACATTATCGTAATTTGTATACAATTTAGAATTTATTCTAAAATTATGAAACATAAGTTTTTGCACAAGAATCCCAATTTTTGAATATAAGTAAAGGATCCAGGGAGAAAGATATCTAAAATTAGTTTCCAATCGTAACTAAATCTTCCCATTTTTTTTTATTTTTTTTGTATAGGAGAGAGTGAAGCAAAATAGCTATTAAACGATTTTTTTAGTTTACTAGAAACATCAATATATTTTTTTAGCTCGACGGAAATTTTATTCTTTTCCTAAAGATTCTATCAAATAGAAATAGAGAACGAAGTAACTAGAAAAAAAAGAGATTGTTCAAATACTCCTTTTCTTTCTATAGGGATCATCTAAAAAGCAACGTGAATTCTATTCATACCGAAAGGCTGACATAGATGTTATGGGTCATTTTTTTTTCATGTATTCCATCTATCTCTAAAATTATTCTGTAAAGGAGCTGAATGAAACAAAAGTTTCACGTTCGGTTTTGAATTAGAGACGTTCATTCATAAACGTCGACTATAACCCTTAGCCTTCCAAGCTAATGATGCGGGTTCGATTCCCGCTACCCGCTTATATTCTATTTCTCTATATATTCTATTCTATTTTTTATTTAGTAAATTTCTTTAGTTAGTTTTAGTTATGAATATTCAATTGGAATGATTTCATTTCGTCTTATTCTATTTAGAATTTAGAATAATTATTATTTCGATATTCAGATAGATGGAGGAGTATTTTATAGAATTCTTTTTTTTCTTTCCCTTTTCACGAAATTTTCGTGAAAAGGGAAAGAAAAAAAGAAAAGCGTCCATTGTCTAATGGATAGGACAGAGGTCTTCTAAACCTTTGGTATAGGTTCGAATCCTATTGGACGCAAATTTATTACATATTGAATTTATTGCAATTGCATATATATTACTTGAATTCGTATATTTCGAAAACTATATTGTGAATTTCTTCTCTTTATTATTCTTTTTGAAATATGGAAAGAGACTAATTATCTAGAAAGGTATGAAATTTGGAATCAATTTTTTTCTACTTGTTCCTGAAGTAAAAAGAGTTCCATCTGTTCCTGAATAGCTTCCTTCAAAATGGCTTCTGCTTCCCCAGTAAATGTCTTGGTCGAAGATATGATTTCGTTGAATTTCGGTTTATTCGTTTTTAAATAAGCCCGTAACTTAACGAGAAATTTCCTTACCTGTTGAATTTCTAATGAATCAAGATAACTATTCGTTCCAGTATAAATAGTTATTATCTGTTCTTCCACAGTAATAGGAGATGATTGGGATTGTTTAAGCAACTCGCGCAATCGTTGACCTCTTGCCAATTGATTTTGCGTAGTTTTCTCAAGATCGGTAGAGAATTGTGCAAAAGCTTCTAATTCTGCGAATTGTGCTAATTCCAATTTTAATTTACCAGCGACTTGTTTCATGGCTTTTATTTGAGCCGCCGATCCAACTCTGGAAACGGAAAGACCCACATTAATTGCGGGTCTGATCCCAGCATTGAATAAATCGGCAGATAAGAATATTTGACCATCTGTAATGGAAATGACATTCGTAGGAATATAAGCTGAAACATCTCCGGCTTGGGTCTCAACTATTGGTAAAGCAGTCATACTTCCTTCACCTAACTGACAACTTAATTTCGCGGCTCTTTCCAAAAGACGCGAATGTAAATAAAAAACATCTCCGGGATAAGCTTCGCGACCTGGTGGTCTTCGTAATAGAAGAGACATTTGGCGATAAGCCTGTGCTTGTTTGGAGGGATCATCATAAATGATTAAAGTGTGACGTTCACGGTACATAAAATATTCAGCCAGAGCTGCGCCTGTATAAGGCGCGAGGTATTGTAATGTAGCTGGGGAATTTGCTGTTTCAGCCACTATAATAGTGTATTCCATTGCTCCTCTTTCTTGTAAAGTAGTTACTACTTGAGCCACAGAAGATGCTTTTTGACCAATAGCTACATAAACACATACTACATTTTGTCCCTGTTGATTGAGAATCGTATCTGTAGCTACTGCTGTTTTACCTGTTTGTCTGTCCCCAATAATCAATTCTCGCTGGCCACGCCCTATAGGGATCATAGAATCAATAGCAATAAGTCCCGTTTGAAGAGGCTCATACACGGAACGTCTGGAAATAATACCGGGAGCGGGAGATTCAATTAACCGAGATTCCGAAGCTGAAATTTCTCCTCGACCGTCAATAGGTTTAGCTAGGGCATTTACAACACGACCCAAATAACCCTCACTTACTGGTATCTGAGCAATTATTCCTGTTGCTTTTACGGAACTTCCCTCTTGTATCATCAAACCATCACCCATTAATACAACACCAACATTTTTGGATTCCAAATTCAAAGCAATGCCTACTGTACCCTCTTTAAATTCTACTAATTCACCTGCCATTACTTCATCAAGACCATAAATACGAGCAATGCCATCGCCTACTTGAAGTACGGTACCTGTATTTACAATTTTTACTTCGGTATTATATTGCTCAATCCGTTCACGGATAATTTGACTAATTTCATCTGCACGAATGGGTACCATGAATATTTTTATTAATTGGATTCTTTTTCGAAAAAAAACAAAAATAGGGCCTCTCCATACTCTCTATTATAGTAGAACCACTAATTAGTTATTTTTTTCTTTGATCGCCCCAAACATACCAATATTAGCAGCGATCATACGTAAATGTAACTCGTTGTTTAAGCACCTATTCAGAGTTCCCAGAGCTCCTTGTAATGCTTGTTGTAAAACCCTTTGTTGGACTTGATTAATCGCCCTTTGTTGTTCAAAATGAATGGTTTCATTTTTGTAATTTTCGAATTGTTCCAAAGTTGTATAAATGGAATTAATTAAATTCCATTTTTCTCGTTCTATCTCGGAATAACCATTCACTCGAAACCGATCTGCTTCCATTTCTACTTTCCTGAAACGGGCCCGGGCTTTTTCCAGCTGTTCAATGGCTGTTTCCCGTAGTTCTTCTGAATTTCGAATAGTTCTCAGGATTCTCTGTTTTCGATTATCTAATAAATCACTTAATGAAAGTAGATTCTCTTTCCATTCATTTCCAAATGTCTATGATCTCTTCCCGAACCAAACATGAATCTTTCAATTCATTTGGCTCTCACACTCAATTCCTTATAGGAAATTCCCCCCTATTTATTAGGGAATGAGCCTATCCTCTTTTCTCTATTTCTAAAAATCTTGAAAATGATTATCAATACAAGACCCAAATATTTGGAGGACTCTTCTGAGCAAACAAATAATTGTCAGCAAAGTTGTTTTTTTTTCTTGAAATCCAAAGAATTATGATTAATTTATACGTAGGTCATCAATTCCGCATTGTAGAAAAGTAGAAACGGAGGCGTTAAACAAAACACCTTTTTTCCTATTTTTCATCATACAGAGAATTCAAGTCATTTTATCGACATGAGTGTTCTATATCGAAAAAATTAGAATTTCCCTATTAACATAGTGGTAGAAAGAATACTAGACTGCGTCGAAACTTCAAACTCGTTAGCTTTAACCATGGTAATGTTCCAAAATTCTTGGTTGATAGAGAATCAAAGTAGATTTACCACTGAATCGCGAAATGCTATGGTTCTGAACTATTTTTTTCGTTATTTCGTAAGAAGTCATTCGCCGGATCATGCACATTTTCCTAGTTATAACAAAAAAAGTGCAGTTGGTTGGATCCAATCTATTCTTTGAAATAAACAACTCGCACACACTCCCTTTCCAAAAAAAATCAATACACCTAGGACTGCACTTATATTTATTAGATTTGTTGCTAAAATATCGGTATCAAACCCGAAACTTCCGGCGGATGGCCAGGAAATGAAGCAAAGAAAAGAATCGGTTATATTTTTCATATGATCACATCTCCTCTTATGGATAGACTAAATTTATTTCTACGATTCCAAGTTTTTTTATTCGTTTTTGTATATAATAGTTTATTCTATAATCGAATTATTTAATATGAATATATTTACTTATTCTTTCTATTTTGATTCTTACTAATAATGAATATTAGTAAGAATCAAAAGATACTAAGAAGACTATTCTATTCTATATTTGGAATTGGTTAGTCAATTGAAAGATTCCCTATAAGGAATGATATTTCTTAGAAATAAATACTAGTTCGTATGTAAATTGCAAAATACTTAGTTGTTTTCAACACTTTCTAAATAAAAAGGGGGTCATTGGACTAATGAAAGGGACGGAAGAAGGCAAATCAGTATGTTAATCCGAATGCAAAAAATTGTAACAGTAAAATCGAAATAGAATTAGCAAGAGCAACAACGAAAATCCATGAAAAAAAAAACAATATGTATTTTTTTGAATAAATATTAAACTAAACAAAAGGATTGGCAAATAAAAGCGCTAATGCTACAACCAGCCCATAAATAGTTAAAGCTTCCATAAAAGCCAGACTAAGTAATAAAGTACCCCGTATTTGTCCTCTGCTTCCGGTTGTCTCGCAATCCCTTCTACAGCTTGCCCTGCAGCTGTGCCTTGACCAACTCCAGGTCCAATAGAAGCAAGCCCGACGGCCAACCCAGCAGCGATAACAGAAGCAGCAGCAATCAGTGGATTCATGATAAGTTTCTCCTATGTCAAAATAAAATAAAGAAATAGTTAATAATATAATCAACAAAAAATATATGACTTAATTATTTCATTCGTCCTATTTCTCTTTATCTAGTCGAAGTGTAATTCAAAATTTCAAACTGAAGAATTTGGATTGAATTATCTCAATTACTTCGATATTTACTTTTTTCGTTTCTACCCTTGTCGTTTTTTGTGAATACATACAAATTGGGGTCTTATCTTACATTTCGTTTAAACCTTTCTTTTTCTTTTTGATTTCATTTTTCCAGTCATTTTATATTCCATTCACAATTCCAAGAGATGGAAGAGCTCTTTTTTTTGAATCCCTACCTAAATTTAGAGTAGTAGCAGGACAAATTGAGATATATAGTCATATATAACTAATGAATATCTACTATGACATATACATGTGTTTGTTCCATATCGTAAACCAATTCATTGTATCTTCGATTCAATGAATCATTCTCGGAAATCCCCCAGCTGTTTTATAACGATTAGATTATATATATGCCTAGTTCGACCCCCCACCCTTTATTTTAATTGAATTTCTATTTTTTGTTGAATTTCCTGATAAGTGTTTTCATTTTCTTTATACTTTTTGATTGTTATGAAAACTTTTCATAATTTCTTTTGGATTTTTTGATTTATGTTCCTTAATTTTATTAATGTTCCTTAAGTAGATTATCGCGAGCCAGTCGCGGTCTAAAATCCTATTTAGATAACTAGTCAATGATGCCCTTCCATGGATTCACCTATATACGCCGCAGCTAAAGTAGCGAAAATAAGAGCTTGAATACCGCTTGTAAATAATCCAAGGAACATAACAGGGATAGGAACTACTAAAGGTACTAACGAAACAAGAACAACCACTACTAATTCATCCGCTAATATATTTCCGAAAAGTCGAAAACTAAGCGATAAGGGTTTTGTGAAATCTTCTAAGATGTTAATCGGTAAAAGGATTGGCGTTGGTTGGATGTATTTACCAAAATAGGCCAATCCTTTTTTTGAAATACCCGCATAGAAATAGGCTACTGACGTAAGTAAAGCTAATGCAACAGTAGTATTTATATCATTTGTGGGTGCAGCTAACTCTCCATGAGGTAACTTTATAATTTTCCAAGGCAAAAGTGCCCCTGACCAATTCGAAACAAAAATAAATAGAAACAGAGTTCCAATAAACGGAACCCATGGACCATATTCTTCTCCAATCTGAGTTTTGCTCACGTCTCGAATGAATTCAAGGACATATTCAAAGAAATTCTGACCAGACGTGGGAATAGTTTGTGGATTTCTAACAACTAGAATGGTTGAAATTAATAAGATAGCAATTACAACCCAAGAGGTAATAAGTACTTGAGCATGCACTTGAAAATCCCCTATTTGCCAATAGAAATGTTGACCTACTTCCACAGCAGATATATCATAGAATCTGTTTAATGTGTTGATGTAACATAATAGAACATTCATATTGCCCTCTAAAATAAAAAAAGATAACTTGAAAGGGAATTATTTTGATTCAACCATTTCCTTATTTTACTTGGATTTTCCATTTGGAATACCTACTAATCCAAAAATATTTCTTTTTACACAATTTTGTAATGCTATAATAACCAATTCCAAAAATTTATCACCGCCCAACCAAATCTAAAAATGGATTTATCTTATTATTAATCAATAATTTTGTATCTAGCTAGAACGACCCTCACAAATTGCAAAAACTAATTTGTTAAGAATGAATCCGATGGAAGCCATAGTATCATCATTAGCCGGAATCGGCAAATCCGCAAGATCGGGGTCACAATTTGTATCGATTACACAAATCGTTGGAATTCCCAAAGTGATACATTCTTGAAGAGCCTTATATTCTTCTTCCTGATCAAGGATTATTACAATATCAGGTAACCCTGTCATATATTTTATACCGCCTAGATATGTTTCCAAATGAGATAATTGCCTCTTCAACATAGCGGCATCTCTTTTTGGAAGAGAGTTCAGTTTCCCCGTCTTTTGCTCCGTTCTCAAGTCCCTGAACTTACGAAGTCTCGTTTCTGTAGTATACCAATTCGTTAACATACCTCCGAGCCATTTTTTATTAACATAATGACATCGAGCTCTTATTGCAGCCCGTCTTACTGAATAGGCAACTTTTCTTTTGGTACCAACAATTAAAAATTGTTTTCCTTTGCTTGCTGCATCAAAAGCCAAATCACAAGCTTCTGATAAAAAACGAGCAGTTTTAGTAAGATTTGTAATATGATTACCTTTACGTTTTGCCGATATAAAAGGTGCCATTCGAGGATTCCATTTCCTAGTCTCATGGCCAAAATGAACCCCAGCTTTCAGCATCTCTTCCAAAGTGATGTTCCAATATCTTTTTGTCATTTATCCCCACACTTTGTTTAAAAAAATGAAAAAAAAAAAGAGAGACCGAGTATCCTAATAAATAATTGTTCCGATGGAACCTTCTCTTTTATAGACGATCGGCCGTTAATATAGAATCAGGCCATTCTTTGATTTCTATTTCTTATTATTTTTTAATATACTTTAATTACCAAATCCAATGACTGCATTTAAATATTTCAGGGGATGGATGAGTCGAATCCGCTGTTAGGAAGCATTTAATACTATATTTAATCCTATATTTCGAATGTATCACATAAATTCTCTGAAATGAGAAAAATTAAATAATTTTCTGTGATGGAACAAAAGATTTCCAATTTCGACTTCGAATAATTTTTTTTTCCGGCTAATCTTGTTATGTTGCCTTGACCGTGAACGGTGCATTATTCTTTTGAATCCGGTACCAACGGGTATCATTCCCCCTAAAACAACATTCTCTTTAAGACCTTTCAACCAATCAATACGACCCCGAAGAGCGGCTTTTGCTAAAACTCTAGCAGTTTCTTGAAAACTCGCTTCGGATATGAAACTTTGAGTATTCAGAGATGTTTTTGTTACTCCCAATAATAAAGCTCGGTAACAAATGGCTTCTTCCAAGGCACGCCCCGTTCGTTCTGCTCGCAATAATCCAATTAGTTCGCCAGGTAAAAATACATTAGACATTCCATCTTCTGAAACCAAGACTTTGGATGTTATTTGACGCACAATAATCTCGATATGTCTATTATCGATGTGTACTCCCTGGGATCGATAAACCTTTTGGATTTTATTAACCAAAGAAATACGACTTTGAGCTATAGTTAGCTCAGCACCAATCAAGAATCCCCAAGGAATGCCGAGAATTTTTGTTATACACTCGTTCCAAGCATCAATTCTTTTTTTTAGATTCATGGATATTGAAGCAATCGAACGTATTTCGAATATCTGTTCCACTTTTGGAAGACCTTGTGTTATATCACTGGATCTCGATTTTTCATATAGGAATGTAACTAAAATATCTCCTTGAGAAAGGATCTCCCCATAATGGCCGTGAATAGTTGATTCTGGAGTCGCCAAATAAGGATTAGCCGATCTTATTATTACAGAATCCATTTGAACTGTTATAACTTGACCCGATTTTAATTTTAGGTGTGGTCCATTTTTCATTTGAGCTATACATATATTTTCACAAATAAATTGTCCAAGACTTATTATTGGAAACGTTTTTTCACAAGAAAAATAATGGAGAAAAAACCAATTTAAATGGAATGGATTCAAAACGATATTACTGTATAGATCGGGTTTACAAATTTTCTCATTTTCGTCCATGAAATAATATTTCATTACTTGAAAAATTTCCTTTAATTTGTCAAGTTGCAAAATTTTTATTATTGAGATCTGATTATGAGTTATTAAATGATAAAGTGAATATAAATTTGCAACTATTCCTAAAGGGCCGAACGAATTATTATTCTTCTTAATTGAAATTATAGGATCTTTTTTTATCCCATTGTGAGATTTTACATTGTTGAATGGTCTCATTTGAAAACAATTAGATGATGACAAAATTATCCAAGATCGGCATTCTTTATTTCTATTCAACAACATACGAATAGTTCCGTGATTTTGGCTAAGTGATTGTTGAATTTTTCCCTTGGAATGAATAGAAAAAAATGGATTGATTCGATCCGATTTATTATCCCCAATCAATCCTAAACCAGATGGGTCATTTCTTTTTCTGATATATGAAGTATTCGATTTTACTAAGTCAATTCTTAGAAAATACTCAATCAAACCATTTGTACTTACTTCAATAAAGGAAGCGGGGGCCTCCTCAATCGAAGAACTTTTTTTGCCGTCATCCCAATGGAAGACTAAACAAGTCCGAAGGAATGGAATCCTTGTGTCGGAAATTTCCCGAATGGATTTTCCAATAGAATTGACAACTTTTAGTTCCAGATTATCCTTTTCCTGGAATAGATCTTGGGGAAAAAGTTTTACAAAAGGGATAGTGTCCGGTATTTCATATAAAATTACAGGTCGAACCAAAACAATTTTTTTTTTTTTCTTTTTTTTTTTTGTAGTTGCGATCCATTGGACATAGATCCCATCTTTAATTTTTTTTGATTCCTTGCTTTTTTTTTTTTTTGTAGTTGCGATCCGTTGGACATAGATCCCATCTTTATTTTTTTTTGATTCCTTGCATTTTTTTTTTTTTACCGTTCCGGGTGGTATAAAGATGGGACTGTGTCTTGATATCTTATCAATCTCTCTGGGAAAATGGATATTTCCAGAAAATATTTTTAATTCTATTTTTTTTTTTTTTTTCTTTTCTAATCGGACCAATCCGCCTACTCGACTTCTTATATTGAAAGTGATTGGTGTTCCTCTTCCAACAAGACTATTATTCCGTACCATTAGGGAAGAAGATTGGGGTAAAATATGCACTTCTTCGGGAATCAAAAAAAAGGGACCTACTTGAATTGGATAGTTTGGCTTTAATTTTTTTCTTCCTCGATACTCAATGAAATCTTCTTTTTGAAAAATGGGTTGAGGATGATCGAAATAAGCAAAAATACTATTTCTAGGAAAAATACCATTGATAGGTATTTCAATGGAGACACCGGAAGGGGACATTAGTTCGTTCTTTCGTTCTTGAATCGATTGGAATGGAAATGGAATAAGAAATCGATTTCTTCGCCTTTTCGCCAAGAAATAAAAAGTATCGTGAAAAATAGCGGGATACATTAAATAAGAATGATCCATATATATGATTGGATTAAATATTGAATAATCGCTGATCCCCTTTTCTTTTGTACCAAAAGTATGGAAACCAAAGAATTTATGTTTTACTTGATTATTCCTTTCTACAAGATTCGAAATATTTTTTTTTCCATTCGAAAGTGAATCCATGGTAATTTGATCTTGATCCTTGTGAAGTAAAAAATGGGTTGTATTAGACCTGCACGACTTTCCTGACAATATCCATAAATGACTTGTTTTTGGTAAGATATGTACATTACTATCCATAAATTCTGATGCATGGTACACATCGGTACTCCAATGCATTTCCCCTTCTGAGTCAGAATAAATATGTTTTCGAACCCTCTCTTTCAAATTAAAAGTATATGTTCCCGCGAGGATCTCCGCAATCACTTGTTCTGATTTTACATATTGATCATTTTTAACTAATAGAAAACTTTTTGGTGGAATAATGACGTTATGTATAATATCGTAACTTTCTATAGTTACATACAAGTCTATATTACATATAAAAGCAGGATATCCATGACGTGTACGTGTAGGGTGAACTAAATCCTCATTCCATTTTATCTTTCCATTCGAGGGGGCTCGCACATATTCAGCAGTACCCCCTGTGAATACTCCACCAGTATGAAAAGTTCTTAATGTTAGTTGAGTTCCCGGTTCTCCAATAGATTGACCAGCAATAATGCCTACAGCTTCTCCCAATTCTACCAGGTCCCCATGAATAGGACTCCGCCCATAACACAATCGGCAGATCCACGACGTATTCCTACAGGTAAAGGGGGTTCGAATAAATATGGGTTGTGTTTGAAAAGTTATGAATCGATTGATAAGTCCAATTCCAATATCTTGATTTCTAACGACAATGCACCGTGAACCTATATATATATTGTCTGCTACTACACGACCATTTAATGTTTGTATCAAAATTCTTTCTGGCATCATTCCATTTCGGATGTTTACAGAAATCCCACGGATGGTACCGCAATCTGTTCGCCGTACAACAATGTGTTGAACCACTTCAACAAGTCGACGTGTAAGATATCCAGCATCTGATGTTCGTACAGCAGTATCTACAACCCCTTTACGGGCTCCGTAGCAAGAAATTATATATTCTGTTAAAGACAGTCCTTCACGAAAATTGCTTTGAATGGGTAAATCAATCATTTGTCCTTGTGGATCTGACATTAATCCTCTCATTCCGACTAATTGGTGTACTTGAGATGCATTTCCTCTAGCTCCTGAAAAAGACATTATATGGACTGGATTAAAGGGGTCAGTCATCCTAAAATTGGGAGTCATTTGTTGTCGCAAATATTCGCTTGTAGCATACCATATTTCAATGGATTGGCGTAATTTTTCTACCGCATGGACATTCCCATAATGATTATGTTTTTCCAAAACGGAACTTTGTTGTTCAGCATCTTGGACTAGCCATCCTTTAGAAGGTATTGTTAAAAGATCATCAATTCCTAATGAAATAGATGTAGCAGTAGCTTGATGGAATCCTAGAGTCTTTACTTGATCCAGGATGTGTGATGTATATGCCATTCCGAAATGATCTATTAATCTGCTAATAAGTCGTTTAATGGCAGTTCCACCTATCACGTTATTGTGAAAGACTAGATTGGTCCCTTCTGCCATAAGTCCCTCCATATTCCACTCAGTGGTATTCGGTTCGACGACAATAGATTTGAGTGAATGATTGGAAAACTCCCTTTTCTTTATGTTTATTTACGTAGAAAATTGAAAAGATGCTAGTTGACCTGAATTTACACCAGTATCCTAAATTTACTTAGCGTGGATACCAACACTAACCATCTATATGATTAGATACTATATGATGAATCGGCTCGAGAAAAACCTTGTATAGCTTCTTCGATTTCTCGATAAAAAGAAATATGACCAATAGTGGTTCGAATGTATATACAACGAATTTCTTTTTTTATACTTCTTATTACTAAATAATCCTCATAAATCTCATAATAGGTACCAAAAGATTCATAGTGAACTTCGATAGGAACTTCTCTTGAAGACATAATGCATTGATGTATTTGCCACCGGAGCCAAAAAGGACTATCCAAATTTATTCTTTTCTGTCTATAAGCTCCAATTGCATCATAGGAATTGCAAAAACAGGGTTCTTTTTTTTTCATATACTTCAAGTTCTTAAAGTTATTATTGCTCATTTTTTCATTTTGAGAATTTCTGCAATTAAACCAATTATACCTGTTTGCACAAATACCTCGACGATTTCCGCTAGTTAATACATAAAGTCCAATAAGCATATCTTGAGTTGGTACAGAAATAGGATCCCCAATAGTCGGAGACAAGAGATTCGTAGTAGAAAACATAAGTAAATGAGCTTCTGCTTGAGCCTCCAAAGATAAAGGCACATGAACAGCCATTTGATCCCCATCAAAGTCTGCGTTGAATCCCTTACACACCAATGGATGTAAACAAATAGCACGTCCTTCTACTAAAATGGGTTGAAATGCCTGTATGCCCAATCTATGCAAAGTAGGCGCTCTATTCAGCAATACTGGATGTCCCCGCATAACTTCGTGAAGTATTTCCCATACAATTGGTTCTTTTTCCCGGATTTGACTCTTAGCAACTCCTATGTTCGAAGCAATATGGTTTCGAATTAAACCACGAATTAGAAATGTCTGAAATAGCTCTATTGCTATTTCGGGGGGCAATCCACATCGATGTAATGAAAGTAATGGACCTACGACAATAACAGAACGCCCCGAATAATCAACTCGTTTTCCAAGAAGAGTCTCTCGAAATCTTCCCTCTTTGCCCGAAATTATATCGGAAAACGATTTGTAAACTTTCTTATGACCGTCCCTCATCGGTTGTCCGCGGATTCCATTATCAAGAAGTGCATCCACGGCTTCTTGTACCAATTTTTCTTGAGACATTACTAATTCCGCTGGTGTAAATCCACTTGTTCTTAATAGCTCAATAAGAGTA
>CAWUDS030003885.1:45000-54270 GCA_963859935.3 Lathyrus sativus
ATAATGGAATTTCTGTTCTTTTTACTTTACTGAATCACATGAAATTTTACCGAACTACGTCTATGAAATACCGATTATGAAAAGAGGAAATTGGATACTCCAATTAGAATTTGCAACAAAACAAACAAATAGAATTGAACTTGTAATATCAATGGAAACAAATTGATCCATTTCACCTAGACTTCGGGTCGGGGTATTTTTAACAATCTAAAAAAAATGAATTCTATTTGTACTATTAGTATAGTATGATATTCCGTATTCCCATTCGATTGATATCCCAAAAATAAATTCAGGATTTGCTCGGCTCCATGAGAGAAAGATATCAAAAATAAAATAATCAGAAAAAAAAAAATACCATTTTTTTTAGCCCTTTACCATTTAAAGTGTTCAAAAAAGAATAAGAATTCACAAAGAAGAGAGATATTTTGACCCTTTATTTTAGAATTGGAGGTTTGCAGTGCATAAAAAGACTTGGCATAGATCTAACTTCAACTATAGCTATCTATATATGTCTCTTACGTTATTGCAGGCCTATTTGTTCGAGACAGCATATGTTGTGTTAATTTTTCTATTCATTCATCAATCTATTTAATGAAAAATTGGCAAAATAATGAAAGTACGAGAATTTATTGAAAATTCCCTGTAATCTAGAATTGATACCCGATTAGATAATGTGTAACAATGAAAATGGATATTCTGGAGTTGACATATATTAACAGTTCTTCTTATAATGGAAATAGAGAAGGATTCTAAAAAATCAAGATTCCTGAATTCTTCCGGAATTTGTAATTAATGGTTGCTTGCTATTTGTCCCGAAATTTTTACTTTTCTTTTGTGACTGAAAAGGTATACGTTGGTTTTTTGGAGAGGAGGGATATTCTGATCCATTTTTTTTTTATCAGGTTTTTTGGCGGCATGGCCGAGTGGTAAGGCAGGGGACTGCAAATCCTTTTTCCCCAGTTCAAATCCGGGTGTCGCCTGATCGACAAGATAATGTATTCCGTTTTGTTCATACAAAAACTTTGTCTTTTTTCCATGTGGAAGCAAGGGAAAGCGTTCTTGTCTTGAGACTTGTTTGATTCAAAATTCTACGCATTAAAATGCTTTCAATCTTTGCGTCTCGGATTCCATGAAAAATGAATTCGAGTAGTGAAATAAAAAGGAATAGATCAATCTTGAAGTCAAAGTCTTTTCACTCTACTACTGCTGTAGTGTCTGTCTACTGATTGGGTCTTGAATTAGATTGGATAGGTAGGACGGGGAATAGAATTCCATTTTTCGTTTCGTTGGCGAAGCGATAGAAGAAAAACCTTCTATACAAACTTATGTCCAATATATGAACGCTTCTGCATTTTTTCCATATTTGTTAGCTTAATGAAATTGAATATTTCGATTTATTTTTTTTTTTAATAGTTCTAATTTGATATTAATATTTTTTTTACTATGAATTTCATTTAATGTCAAAAAAAAGACTTCTAGTAAGATTCCGTTAGTATCATTAGTATCAAAAAGGTTTGGTTCTACAGAATATTTGACCGCTAGAAAATAGATTCTAGAATTCCCAATTCTTACACACTATAATTATTATATATTATTGGGCCACCCAGAAGAAGTAAATCAACTAATTGCTTCTTTCTTTTATTTTTCTTTCAAGTTGAAAGAAAAAGTTTCGACAGATATTATCCAGAAAAAATGTTTTGAACCAATTAATGAAGTTCCTTTTTCATTAAGATCCTAAAAAAAGGAAATGGAATTTTTGGAAACATAGAATAAAGTTATCTATTGACTCAATTACCAAAATATTCTGATTATGAATAACTCAACGGGACCCCCTCGAATTCATCAAAGAAAGAGTGGATCCCTGTTGAGTTCTTATGCTTTCATTTCGAAAACGAAATTCATCCGATTATTACAGGGATGATCCCAATCCGGAATATGAACCATAAAAGAAAATACCAATTAAACCGATCACAACAATACCAGCTACAGTACCTATTATCCAAAGAGGAATTCTTCCAGTAGTATTGGCCATTTATTTATCCCACTTTCCTCCACATTTGATCAAGTAGTAAGTCATACTAGAGACCTAAACAGTCATAGATAATTATGAAATGAGATCCTTCCGAATAGGATAAGAGAATTCCTAATATATATACTATTATCTTAATTTCTATTAATTGAAGAAATAATTTGAAAATAAAACAGCAAGTACAAAAATGAGTAATAAACCCCAGTAGAGACTGGTACGATTCAATTCAACATTTTGTTCATTTGGGTTTGATTGTGTCATAGCTCTATAATTCGGATTAGGTTTATCGTTGGATGAACTGCATTGCTGATATTGATCCCAAAAAAGAAACGGTGGGTACCGCTAGTCCGTGAACAGCCAACCATCGTACTGTAAAAATGGGATAGGTCCTATCTATGGTCATTGGAGCCTCCTAAAAAGATCTACTAAATTCATCGAGTTGTTCCAAAGAATCAAAACGGCCAGTTATTAAAGGAATTCCTTGTCGGGTTTCTGTAAAATACTCGTTTGGACGGGGGCTTCCAAATACATCGTAAGCTAAACCCGTGCTGACAAATAACCAACCCGCAATGAATAGGGAGGGTATAGTAATGCTATGAATAATCCAGTATCGAATACTGGTAATAATATCAGCAAAAGAACGTTCTCCTGTGCTTCCAGACATGCCGAGCTCCACATATTCTTATACAGTCAAAGGGGGATCGATTCCATAAAAGATCAGATCAGTAAGTATAAATTGACTGAAATTTTATTTTTGGTTACGATCGGCAATGGAGTACCAAGGGTCTCTTTTGAATCGACGCAATCAGTATAGCTATCCTTCTTCGAAGACAGCAACGAAATTTCACAATCAGTGACAAGATCAACTACTACCAAATAAAATTTCTTTTTTTCTGGTTGTTTCGATGTACTGAATCGAAAATTCCTCAAAGTTTAAGACTATAATATAAGATAGGGGTTCTTTACATTGATTCTTTCTTAGCTTCGGACTATAAATGGAGGATCAATGAAAATGTGGTGAATAGCATGAATTGATTTCTAATAATATAATTCATGAAGGAAATAATAATATTTCTAGAATTCAATTCGATAGGAAACATAGAAATATACTTTTTGGGGGTTGTCGAAGATCCTTTTTGTTAGAATCCCTTCTTGAATTTCATTTTCCAGAATTCAATTCATTAGTCGTCCAGTAACACGTAACAATAATATCAATATCAGTAGACACATATCCAAGAATGACCTATTCATAAAAACTTGCCCTTATTTTAGGCTTGTTTTTTTTTTATGTTATCTGGCGAAATAAAAATTATTTTTAACAAAATAAACTCATTCTGTACTCTGCACAATTTTATATTAAAGTAATATGCTGATGTCAGGCAACTGCATCATTTTTTTATGCCAGTGGGTGTTCCAAAGGTAGCCTTTCAAATTCCTGGCGAGGATGAAGCTACTTGGGTTGACTTATACCATCAACTTTTTTACAGCAGACTTCTTTTTTTAGGTGACGAGATTGAGAGTGAACTAGCAAATCAAGTTGCTGGTATGATGATATATCTCAGTTTAGAGAACAAGAACAAAGATTTGTATCTGTTTATAAATTCTCCCGGCGGAGAGGTTATGTCTGGAATGGCCATTTTTGATACTATGCAAGTTGTAGAAGCACAAGTACATACAATATGCATGGGATTAGCCGCTTCAATGGCATCTCTTATTTTGGCAGGAGGCGGAATTACCAAACGTCTAGCATTTCCTCACGCTTGGCGCCAATGATTCTTATTTGTAGAAGAAGACTATGCCTACGCCAATATGAAGTAAAAAAAGCATGGCACTCTGAGTTCGATATGCAAAAATAATTTTTTTTTAAATCATTCGATTCTATATCGAAAGAGTAGTAGGAAAAAGGGGAAGGGGTATTTACAATTTTATATTTCCTCTTATCTATTAATTAGAGCCTCTTTTAGTGTCACGATTTTTTTTTTACTTCATTTGAAAAAAAAAAAAAGAAACTTTGGGATTGCTGAATCAAAAACTACACGAAATTAAGAGAGCAACGGAATCATCATAGTCTTTAAATTTTTTAAAATATTCTAAAAAAAAAAAAAGAAAGATGGTTATTGGATTCTTTACTGATCTGGGTCTGATAGACCCGGTATATATATATATATATTTTTATTTCTTCAATGAAAGGTAAAAAAAATGAAAAATTAAAAGTATAGAGCCGTATGCTATATAAAAAATCCAAAAGATGCTTGCCTGTACGGCTTTCAATTTAAATTGAAGTTCTTTTGAATATCCCTTCTTTCTTATTTTTTTAAGTCAAGATTGAGAGAAAAAACCAAAATATATTATACTATCAGGGTAATGATCCATCAACCTCATAGTGCCCCTTATGAGGGACCATCAGGAGAATGTATGCTGGAAGCAGATGAAATGGTGATACTTCGAGAAACAATAACAGCTATTTATTCGCAAAGAACACGCAAACCGGTATGGCAGATATCTAAAGACCTGGAAAGGGATCATTTTATGTCACCCGAAGAAGCCCAAGCCTACGGAATTATTGATTCCGTATCAGATTCTTTGCCTACGGAAGCAATTTTTGATTCCGGAGCAGATTCTTTTTTTTAAATGCAAAATTTGCATATGTCAATATTGATAGTTGGAATCAATATTGATGTTTGGACTATTTCTGTCCTTTTTATTCCTACTAAACACAGAATTTGCTTTCAAACTATTTCTGTCCCCACTATTTTTTTTCTTCTGGGAATAGTGGATTTATTCCTAAACCTTTGTCCCTAATAAACACAGATTTATTCCTAATAAATACATGCATGAGATGTTGTCTTTTCTCTTTTTAATCGTCTTAACAACCAGATTTCATAGAGTCGAATAAATTCTAAATGGAAATTATTGGGTTAGGATTGATCGAAACCAGCTCATTATGTATATGATTCACCATGCCAACTATAAAACAACTTATTAGAAACGCAAGACAGCCAATCCGGACTGTAACAAAATCTCCCGCTCTTCGGGGATGCCCTCAACGCCGAGGAACATGTAATAGGGTGTATGTGCGACTCGTTTAGATCATATACTCAAATTAAAAAATCGATTCTATTAATAAGAATTGTATATATATAATTCTATTGTGTATAAATTTTGTATCAAATTTATGGTTTCTCAATTGGTGCAAACCAAATCACCTTCATTTTCAATTTAAGATGCAAAGTATATTCCCCTTGGGGATAAAGTAGTTTCCCATTAAGCGGGAAAAATCCTATTTGAAAGAAAAACAAATTATGCCCTAAATTTAGAACGGACTAAGAGGGTCAACTACCCAGCTAATCTTCATACTTAAATACCGTTACTGTATAGCTAGATTTCATTGTGAAAGACCTATTACTAGATATTTCATGGGTAGAGCCCAGAAGTGTGAACTGTACAAATTCACAATAACATTGATTGAATCAAGATTCAATGAAGGAAGGGGCTCCGGTGTATAGAGAGGACCTCACCGTTTAACAAGTAATCATAGAAACGATGGAACCCACCATTTCTTTGTTTATTTTATTTACTATGGTTTTTGGCATACCTAGTATCAATAGAAGTTATTATTTAGAGTTTCAATACTTATACTTAGAAAAAATGAAAAAAAATCGTGGTTGGGAAGGTTATAGTAGCAAAAGCCATTGGAATTTTTATTTTATATATTGGAAGAATCCATGTTGTTAGTAATATACTAGAAAGGATAAAAGAATAACTGAAAGAAAAAATCAAAATAGTTATTCATCGAAGTCTCATTTATCCAATGATCAGAACTAAACGAGGATCCATCGCTCGAAAACGGAGGACAAAAAGTCGTTCCTTTACATCAAGCTTTCGCGGAGCTCTTACTCGAACTATTTCGCAACAGAGAAGAAAAGCTTTGGTTTCGTCTCAGCGGGATAGAGATAGGAAAAAAAGGGACTTTCGAAGTTTGTGGATCAGTCGAATAAATGCAATAATTCGACAGAATAAAGAAAAAATCTACTATAGTAATTTAATGTATAATCTGTACAAGAATCAATTGCTTCTTAATCGTAAAATCGTTGCACAAATAGCTATATTAAAGGGGAATTGTCTTTTTACGATTGCCAACGATATCATTAATAAAACTTCCCCGGAGAGTGAACTCCGGGAAGGTGGTAGAATAAAAGAGATTTGTATGATAAAATAGAATTCATATGAATTATGAAAATAATAAACCACGCTCAAAAAAAAATACCAATCCGCATAAACTTTGAGTTTAGATTCAATTAATGAAGTAAAGTAACTCTATTTTTTTTTTTTTAGAACAGGAGTTCTAGTAATCGACTTGCTTTTTTCATATTTTTTTTTTTTTTTCATATTTTTTTTCATATTTTTTTTTTGCAATTTTAAGAAGAGGTGACGAACTTCCAAAAGGTAACAAAGATAAAATACGAGCTTGTTTTATAGCAATCGTAATCCATCGTTGTTGTTTTAAGGTCAATTTATTAACACGTCTAGATAAAATTTTGCCTTCTCGAGTGACAAGTTTGAAAAGTAAACTCAAGTTTTTATAATCAATTCGATCCCCAAATTGGATTAGGGGCGACCTCCTACGAATTGATTTCTTCTTCTTCGATTTAACAAACAGTAGCTTAGATGATTTAACAAACAGTCGCTTAGATTTATCCATGGTTTGTTTATTCCTATACCGAAAATCCCGTTTGTTATAAAACAAAGGATTTGTTTTAGTTATATATATTCTTATTTTTTTTTTTTTTTTTTAATAAATTTTATTTTTTATATAAGGAAATAGATCCTATATAATGATATATGTATATAATTTCATGTTATAGAATTTTATTTATAGAATATAGAGAAGATAATTTCTCTGATATCTATATAATTCATTTTTATGTTATTTAATTTTTTCAATTTACCTCCTAAGGGTAATACACAAGTAATCCATTTTCTCTATTTCTTGATCTCTGCGTGAATCATATGTTTGCAACAAAAGGGACAGAATTTTCTCAATTCCAATCGACTAGGCGTATTGTGTCGATTCTTTTGAGTAATATATCGAGAAATACCTCTCGATTCCTTATTAACACTCTTTTTATCACAACTAGTACATTCTAAAATAACAGTTATTCGGATATCTTTACCCTTAGCCATGAGCCTCCTTTGGTTTTTTTTATTCACTTAACTCTTCGATTTTAAGATTCGAAGGGAAGAAGAAAAAAGGAACGAAAAAAAATATAAGTTGATAAGTCAAAATAAAATTCTGAAATATTTTGTTCCAATTCATTTTATATAGTACAGTAATAATTCACTACTACAATGCTTTCGAAATATATTTCGAATTACAGTATAGTATTTCTGTTTTTATTTAAATATCTTTTATGATATTATTGCCCCTACCCTAATAATTCCATTTCTGGTCTGACTATTCAGAATTCTAATAGTTATTAATAGCAATGGAATTGAAGTATTAATTCAATTCCATTTAAACGAAACCTGGGCAAAATTCAAAATTTCACGGAGGCCCAATCCACCTTTTTGAATTTCCTTAATTTATTATTCTAGTATAAAAAAAGCAACGAAGAGGGATTGAATCACAGATATTTTATTGGATCCCTAATCTTCGTCACCCTTTCCCGTGCCAATAACTAGAATCAAAAAAAGGGGAATGTCAATGCATCTGGGAATAAACGATTGATTTCGATCAAGAGACCCGCTAGAGCCGCGAACCATAAAGTACTTGCCACTGGTGCCACAGAGAGATATGTTTTTAGATCTCGCATTTCCAATCCTCCTTCGTTTTTTCTTGTAATTTTGAATACCTAATAATACAGAATATAGGAATATGATTCCATGTTTTTTTATTAATAAAATCACTTGGATTTGTCGGGGGAAGTCCGAATCCAAATTGAATTGTACAACAATTCATTAGATATTTTTTTATAGAGTACTTTTTTTATAAGAATTAGAATAATAGACTATTATTCTAAATTCTATTATATATATATATTATTCTTATTTGTATATTCTTTGTTCTTGTTATTATACTCTTTGTATCTTATTATTTATATATCCTATCTATTCCCGGTTTAAAATTATTTATATTAATTGAATATAACTATTCTATCAGAATATTTGTTCTTTATATGATCGATCTAAGAAAGTAAAAAAAAAAAAAACAAAAAAAAAAGGAAGGATATATTCCATATATAATGGAAGAATGTGGAAAACAAGACAAAAATTTTTTAGAATGACACTGGAAACTTATGTCAAGGGATGTAGCGCAGCTTGGTAGCGCGTTTGTTTTGGGTACAAAATGTCACAGGTTCAAATCCTGTCATCCCTATTCCTAACGATTAGTTATCGTATGAGCAGTAACAAGAGATCAATTTTGAGCGATTCAAATTGGACATAGATACTCAAGTTATATGAATAGTTTTCCATATTGAGTTTGTATGCATGCAATATGTATTGCCATTTCATAAAATTCTTTAGGAAAAGAAAGCGCTCTTAGTTCAGTTCGGTAGAACGCGGGTCTCCAAAACCCGATGTCGTAGGTTCAAATCCTACAGAGCGTGATACCATTCTTCTGAGATGGAGAATGAGACTAAAATAATGGGATAACAGTCTAGTCTAATCAAAAAAAAGTGTTAATTGGATCTCCTGTCAATTAGGATTAAAAAAAAAAATAGGAGGTCAATAAACAAAAGAGACAGTACTAAATCAAATATCCAACTGATCGCCACGTCGGTATTGTAAATAGGCCGTTACAAATAATCCAGCCAAAGTAATAGGAATTAGACCTAACACGATTCCAAATAGAAAAACTTCAATCATTTGAGTTTGGTTGAAAGTAAAATAAGGTGGGGATAATATCGATCCTTAAATATGAATTTATATTGACCATGAATCTCAATGACCAAGAATTGGAAATATGATAAGAAACTATCAATATCCAAAATATTCTACAATTTCCAATTCATCTCTAAATTGCAAATCAAATAAGTCGTATCTTACTCAGACTGATAAAAATACCTGCGGTTATAGTTAAAACTGCTAGTATAAAACCTAAATAACTGGTTATAGTGGGCATAAGGAAACTAGATGAAATATATTCTTTTTATACATATGTTTATAAAGCACTTTCCTAAGTTTCCATTTTTTTTAGATCCAAATAGGTAAGCAAAAAATACCAATTGAAAGATACAATT
>CAWUDS030003886.1:0-7500 GCA_963859935.3 Lathyrus sativus
CTCCTCTTCAGTGAGGCAAGACAAGAAAATTTCGGGGTAACAAACGTTCGCAAGAATTTCGCTTAAATTCGAACCCATAGCTGATGATAGAACTAGAATAGATATTTTCTGTTTCCTACTTACACGAGCCCATATCCTTGCTTTTCTATCCATTTTTAACTCTAATCTTCCTCCCCAATCTGATATTATTGTGGCAGTATAGACTGAAATTCCGTTATGGTCCAATTTTGACCGATAATAGATACCGGGGCTTTGCAATATTTGATTGACTACAATTCTGTATATTCCATTTACTATAAAAGTTCCCAGGGAATTCATTAGAGGAATGTTTCCAATAAAAATAATTTGTTCTTGGATATCCAGACTGTTTTTCCAAATTAATCCCGAGGATATATATAATTTAGAGGAATATGTAAGTAATTCATATACAGCATCTTTTTCTTTTATTGAGGGTTCGACCAATTGATATGTTTCCGCAAATAACTGAAATTCCATTTCTTGATCTGGATCTTCAATTTTTGGAAACTTTAAAAGTTCTTCTGTTAAGCCCCGATCAATGAATCTACAAAATCCTTCAAATTGTATTTGATTCAATCCGGGTAGTGTAGACATTCCTTCATTCCCAACCCCAAACATTTTTTATTCCCCCCCTTTTTTATAGAAAATAGCCCATTATTTGCTGTCATTCTTCATCGAATCACATGAATAGAATAGATTTAGCAATAATGGAATTTCTGTTCTTTTTACTTTACTGAATCACATGAAATTTTACCGAACTACGTCTATGAAATACCGATTATGAAAAGAGGAAATTGGATACTCCAATTAGAATTTGCAACAAAACAAACAAATAGAATTGAACTTGTAATATCAATGGAAACAAATTGATCCATTTCACCTAGACTTCGGGTCGGGGTATTTTTAACAATCTAAAAAAAATGAATTCTATTTGTACTATTAGTATAGTATGATATTCCGTATTCCCATTCGATTGATATCCCAAAAATAAATTCAGGATTTGCTCGGCTCCATGAGAGAAAGATATCAAAAATAAAATAATCAGAAAAAAAAAAATACCATTTTTTTTAGCCCTTTACCATTTAAAGTGTTCAAAAAAGAATAAGAATTCACAAAGAAGAGAGATATTTTGACCCTTTATTTTAGAATTGGAGGTTTGCAGTGCATAAAAAGACTTGGCATAGATCTAACTTCAACTATAGCTATCTATATATGTCTCTTACGTTATTGCAGGCCTATTTGTTCGAGACAGCATATGTTGTGTTAATTTTTCTATTCATTCATCAATCTATTTAATGAAAAATTGGCAAAATAATGAAAGTACGAGAATTTATTGAAAATTCCCTGTAATCTAGAATTGATACCCGATTAGATAATGTGTAACAATGAAAATGGATATTCTGGAGTTGACATATATTAACAGTTCTTCTTATAATGGAAATAGAGAAGGATTCTAAAAAATCAAGATTCCTGAATTCTTCCGGAATTTGTAATTAATGGTTGCTTGCTATTTGTCCCGAAATTTTTACTTTTCTTTTGTGACTGAAAAGGTATACGTTGGTTTTTTGGAGAGGAGGGATATTCTGATCCATTTTTTTTTTATCAGGTTTTTTGGCGGCATGGCCGAGTGGTAAGGCAGGGGACTGCAAATCCTTTTTCCCCAGTTCAAATCCGGGTGTCGCCTGATCGACAAGATAATGTATTCCGTTTTGTTCATACAAAAACTTTGTCTTTTTTCCATGTGGAAGCAAGGGAAAGCGTTCTTGTCTTGAGACTTGTTTGATTCAAAATTCTACGCATTAAAATGCTTTCAATCTTTGCGTCTCGGATTCCATGAAAAATGAATTCGAGTAGTGAAATAAAAAGGAATAGATCAATCTTGAAGTCAAAGTCTTTTCACTCTACTACTGCTGTAGTGTCTGTCTACTGATTGGGTCTTGAATTAGATTGGATAGGTAGGACGGGGAATAGAATTCCATTTTTCGTTTCGTTGGCGAAGCGATAGAAGAAAAACCTTCTATACAAACTTATGTCCAATATATGAACGCTTCTGCATTTTTTCCATATTTGTTAGCTTAATGAAATTGAATATTTCGATTTATTTTTTTTTTTAATAGTTCTAATTTGATATTAATATTTTTTTTACTATGAATTTCATTTAATGTCAAAAAAAAGACTTCTAGTAAGATTCCGTTAGTATCATTAGTATCAAAAAGGTTTGGTTCTACAGAATATTTGACCGCTAGAAAATAGATTCTAGAATTCCCAATTCTTACACACTATAATTATTATATATTATTGGGCCACCCAGAAGAAGTAAATCAACTAATTGCTTCTTTCTTTTATTTTTCTTTCAAGTTGAAAGAAAAAGTTTCGACAGATATTATCCAGAAAAAATGTTTTGAACCAATTAATGAAGTTCCTTTTTCATTAAGATCCTAAAAAAAGGAAATGGAATTTTTGGAAACATAGAATAAAGTTATCTATTGACTCAATTACCAAAATATTCTGATTATGAATAACTCAACGGGACCCCCTCGAATTCATCAAAGAAAGAGTGGATCCCTGTTGAGTTCTTATGCTTTCATTTCGAAAACGAAATTCATCCGATTATTACAGGGATGATCCCAATCCGGAATATGAACCATAAAAGAAAATACCAATTAAACCGATCACAACAATACCAGCTACAGTACCTATTATCCAAAGAGGAATTCTTCCAGTAGTATTGGCCATTTATTTATCCCACTTTCCTCCACATTTGATCAAGTAGTAAGTCATACTAGAGACCTAAACAGTCATAGATAATTATGAAATGAGATCCTTCCGAATAGGATAAGAGAATTCCTAATATATATACTATTATCTTAATTTCTATTAATTGAAGAAATAATTTGAAAATAAAACAGCAAGTACAAAAATGAGTAATAAACCCCAGTAGAGACTGGTACGATTCAATTCAACATTTTGTTCATTTGGGTTTGATTGTGTCATAGCTCTATAATTCGGATTAGGTTTATCGTTGGATGAACTGCATTGCTGATATTGATCCCAAAAAAGAAACGGTGGGTACCGCTAGTCCGTGAACAGCCAACCATCGTACTGTAAAAATGGGATAGGTCCTATCTATGGTCATTGGAGCCTCCTAAAAAGATCTACTAAATTCATCGAGTTGTTCCAAAGAATCAAAACGGCCAGTTATTAAAGGAATTCCTTGTCGGGTTTCTGTAAAATACTCGTTTGGACGGGGGCTTCCAAATACATCGTAAGCTAAACCCGTGCTGACAAATAACCAACCCGCAATGAATAGGGAGGGTATAGTAATGCTATGAATAATCCAGTATCGAATACTGGTAATAATATCAGCAAAAGAACGTTCTCCTGTGCTTCCAGACATGCCGAGCTCCACATATTCTTATACAGTCAAAGGGGGATCGATTCCATAAAAGATCAGATCAGTAAGTATAAATTGACTGAAATTTTATTTTTGGTTACGATCGGCAATGGAGTACCAAGGGTCTCTTTTGAATCGACGCAATCAGTATAGCTATCCTTCTTCGAAGACAGCAACGAAATTTCACAATCAGTGACAAGATCAACTACTACCAAATAAAATTTCTTTTTTTCTGGTTGTTTCGATGTACTGAATCGAAAATTCCTCAAAGTTTAAGACTATAATATAAGATAGGGGTTCTTTACATTGATTCTTTCTTAGCTTCGGACTATAAATGGAGGATCAATGAAAATGTGGTGAATAGCATGAATTGATTTCTAATAATATAATTCATGAAGGAAATAATAATATTTCTAGAATTCAATTCGATAGGAAACATAGAAATATACTTTTTGGGGGTTGTCGAAGATCCTTTTTGTTAGAATCCCTTCTTGAATTTCATTTTCCAGAATTCAATTCATTAGTCGTCCAGTAACACGTAACAATAATATCAATATCAGTAGACACATATCCAAGAATGACCTATTCATAAAAACTTGCCCTTATTTTAGGCTTGTTTTTTTTTTATGTTATCTGGCGAAATAAAAATTATTTTTAACAAAATAAACTCATTCTGTACTCTGCACAATTTTATATTAAAGTAATATGCTGATGTCAGGCAACTGCATCATTTTTTTATGCCAGTGGGTGTTCCAAAGGTAGCCTTTCAAATTCCTGGCGAGGATGAAGCTACTTGGGTTGACTTATACCATCAACTTTTTTACAGCAGACTTCTTTTTTTAGGTGACGAGATTGAGAGTGAACTAGCAAATCAAGTTGCTGGTATGATGATATATCTCAGTTTAGAGAACAAGAACAAAGATTTGTATCTGTTTATAAATTCTCCCGGCGGAGAGGTTATGTCTGGAATGGCCATTTTTGATACTATGCAAGTTGTAGAAGCACAAGTACATACAATATGCATGGGATTAGCCGCTTCAATGGCATCTCTTATTTTGGCAGGAGGCGGAATTACCAAACGTCTAGCATTTCCTCACGCTTGGCGCCAATGATTCTTATTTGTAGAAGAAGACTATGCCTACGCCAATATGAAGTAAAAAAAGCATGGCACTCTGAGTTCGATATGCAAAAATAATTTTTTTTTAAATCATTCGATTCTATATCGAAAGAGTAGTAGGAAAAAGGGGAAGGGGTATTTACAATTTTATATTTCCTCTTATCTATTAATTAGAGCCTCTTTTAGTGTCACGATTTTTTTTTTACTTCATTTGAAAAAAAAAAAAAGAAACTTTGGGATTGCTGAATCAAAAACTACACGAAATTAAGAGAGCAACGGAATCATCATAGTCTTTAAATTTTTTAAAATATTCTAAAAAAAAAAAAAAGAAAGATGGTTATTGGATTCTTTACTGATCTGGGTCTGATAGACCCGGTATATATATATATATATTTTTATTTCTTCAATGAAAGGTAAAAAAAATGAAAAATTAAAAGTATAGAGCCGTATGCTATATAAAAAATCCAAAAGATGCTTGCCTGTACGGCTTTCAATTTAAATTGAAGTTCTTTTGAATATCCCTTCTTTCTTATTTTTTTAAGTCAAGATTGAGAGAAAAAACCAAAATATATTATACTATCAGGGTAATGATCCATCAACCTCATAGTGCCCCTTATGAGGGACCATCAGGAGAATGTATGCTGGAAGCAGATGAAATGGTGATACTTCGAGAAACAATAACAGCTATTTATTCGCAAAGAACACGCAAACCGGTATGGCAGATATCTAAAGACCTGGAAAGGGATCATTTTATGTCACCCGAAGAAGCCCAAGCCTACGGAATTATTGATTCCGTATCAGATTCTTTGCCTACGGAAGCAATTTTTGATTCCGGAGCAGATTCTTTTTTTTAAATGCAAAATTTGCATATGTCAATATTGATAGTTGGAATCAATATTGATGTTTGGACTATTTCTGTCCTTTTTATTCCTACTAAACACAGAATTTGCTTTCAAACTATTTCTGTCCCCACTATTTTTTTTCTTCTGGGAATAGTGGATTTATTCCTAAACCTTTGTCCCTAATAAACACAGATTTATTCCTAATAAATACATGCATGAGATGTTGTCTTTTCTCTTTTTAATCGTCTTAACAACCAGATTTCATAGAGTCGAATAAATTCTAAATGGAAATTATTGGGTTAGGATTGATCGAAACCAGCTCATTATGTATATGATTCACCATGCCAACTATAAAACAACTTATTAGAAACGCAAGACAGCCAATCCGGACTGTAACAAAATCTCCCGCTCTTCGGGGATGCCCTCAACGCCGAGGAACATGTAATAGGGTGTATGTGCGACTCGTTTAGATCATATACTCAAATTAAAAAATCGATTCTATTAATAAGAATTGTATATATATAATTCTATTGTGTATAAATTTTGTATCAAATTTATGGTTTCTCAATTGGTGCAAACCAAATCACCTTCATTTTCAATTTAAGATGCAAAGTATATTCCCCTTGGGGATAAAGTAGTTTCCCATTAAGCGGGAAAAATCCTATTTGAAAGAAAAACAAATTATGCCCTAAATTTAGAACGGACTAAGAGGGTCAACTACCCAGCTAATCTTCATACTTAAATACCGTTACTGTATAGCTAGATTTCATTGTGAAAGACCTATTACTAGATATTTCATGGGTAGAGCCCAGAAGTGTGAACTGTACAAATTCACAATAACATTGATTGAATCAAGATTCAATGAAGGAAGGGGCTCCGGTGTATAGAGAGGACCTCACCGTTTAACAAGTAATCATAGAAACGATGGAACCCACCATTTCTTTGTTTATTTTATTTACTATGGTTTTTGGCATACCTAGTATCAATAGAAGTTATTATTTAGAGTTTCAATACTTATACTTAGAAAAAATGAAAAAAAATCGTGGTTGGGAAGGTTATAGTAGCAAAAGCCATTGGAATTTTTATTTTATATATTGGAAGAATCCATGTTGTTAGTAATATACTAGAAAGGATAAAAGAATAACTGAAAGAAAAAATCAAAATAGTTATTCATCGAAGTCTCATTTATCCAATGATCAGAACTAAACGAGGATCCATCGCTCGAAAACGGAGGACAAAAAGTCGTTCCTTTACATCAAGCTTTCGCGGAGCTCTTACTCGAACTATTTCGCAACAGAGAAGAAAAGCTTTGGTTTCGTCTCAGCGGGATAGAGATAGGAAAAAAAGGGACTTTCGAAGTTTGTGGATCAGTCGAATAAATGCAATAATTCGACAGAATAAAGAAAAAATCTACTATAGTAATTTAATGTATAATCTGTACAAGAATCAATTGCTTCTTAATCGTAAAATCGTTGCACAAATAGCTATATTAAAGGGGAATTGTCTTTTTACGATTGCCAACGATATCATTAATAAAACTTCCCCGGAGAGTGAACTCCGGGAAGGTGGTAGAATAAAAGAGATTTGTATGATAAAATAGAATTCATATGAATTATGAAAATAATAAACCACGCTCAAAAAAAAATACCAATCCGCATAAACTTTGAGTTTAGATTCAATTAATGAAGTAAAGTAACTCTATTTTTTTTTTTTTAGAACAGGAGTTCTAGTAATCGACTTGCTTTTTTCATATTTTTTTTTTTTTTCATATTTTTTTTCATATTTTTTTTTTGCAATTTTAAGAAGAGGTGACGAACTTCCAAAAGGTAACAAAGATAAAATACGAGCTTGTTTTATAGCAATCGTAATCCATCGTTGTTGTTTTAAGGTCAATTTATTAACACGTCTAGATAAAATTTTGCCTTCTCGAGTGACAAGTTTGAAAAGTAAACTCAAGTTTTTATAATCAATTCGATCCCCAAATTGGATTAGGGGCGACCTCCTACGAATTGATTTCTTCTTCTTCGATTTAACAAACAGTAGCTTAGATGATTTAACAAACAGTCGCTTAGATTTATCCATGGTTTGTTTATTCCTATACCGAAAATCCCGTTTGTTATAAAACAAAG
>CAWUDS030003886.1:12500-34052 GCA_963859935.3 Lathyrus sativus
CAACTAGTCCCCATGTTCTTCGAATGGATCTCTTAGTTGTTGAGAGGGTTGCCCAAAAGCAGTATATAAGGCATACCCAGTAAAACTTACAATTAAACCGGATATAGAGATGGCAATTAGGGTTGCTGTTTCCATGATTCTATAATATCAAGACTACAATGGATCTATAGGGTAAGATCCTTTATCTACAGCGGAATGGTATACAAAGTCAACAGATCTCAATAAAAAAATAGGATTTATGGCTACACAAACCGTTGAGGGTAGTTCTAGATCTGGTCCAAGACGAACTGTTGTAGGAGATTTATTGAAACCATTGAATTCAGAATATGGTAAAGTAGCTCCGGGGTGGGGAACTACCCCTTGGATGGGGGTTGCAATGGCCCTATTTGCGGTATTTCTCTCTATTATTTTAGAGATTTATAATTCGTCCCTTTTACTGGACCAAATTTCCATGAATTAGAGAATTCGATTCACAAGAACCAACTAACTAGCTTTTCAATAGAAAAGTCAAGTTTAGCATTTAGATCGTTCATTTTTAGACCATTCCATTTTGATTTGGTAGTTGGACCGCGAAACTTCTTTGTTTCTCTATTTCCGGAATATGAGTGTGTGACTTGTTATAATGGATCCTATTGATAGTACAGAACATAAAATGGATACGTCATCTTATCTTGATAGATGGCTTTACCCCGTCAGATATTTATTCTAGTATCTGGAGCACGGAATATAGAAAATAAATAGATTCTAAAGTGTTAGAACTATGATTCATACTTAATATTTATATTTAGACCTCGCAACCGGACGAAAAAAAATGAAAGAGTTAGAAGAATTCATTTAGAAAAAGAAATGGAATTTTATTCGGCCGCCGCTTATCCATTTCTTTGTATTTTTTTTTTTTCATTATATCTATTTATTGAAATTGAATAAGTGATGATCTAGCAGTTCTTACTCAGGGAATTCTTGGACTTCGATTAAAGGTTTTTTTGGAAATCATCGTGGTTCTGGTATGAATCTCAGGTTTTCCATTGATTCTATAGGGTCTTAACAAGAAAATTCTTATCAATAAAAAAAAAAAACAGAAGTCAAATCTTATTACATACACAATACAAAAAAAATGAAGTAAATAATAGAATATTCAAGAGGCCTGTAAGGATCAAGAGAAAAGACGAGTGAGCCGACTTGAAATTTTGGCATTATAAACACTAAGAATATCTTGTAGATTTCTATTTTTTGGATCTTCAAAAAAGACTGGAATCATAGGATTAACTTCAGAAGTTTCAAACTTTCTATTACACATATCTGTTTTCCAAATAACCAGTATTTGAGTCTTTTTGTTTGAGCCGTACGAGATGAAATTTTCATATACGGTTCGAAGGGGGGTTCCTTGGTTTACCTATCTCAATAAAGTCTATGATTGGTTCGAAGAACGTCTTGAGATTCAGGCCATTGCCGATGATATAACTAGTAAATATGTCCCTCCTCATGTAAATATATTTTATTGTTTAGGAGGAATTACACTTACTTGTTTTTTAGTCCAAGTAGCGACGGGTTTTGCTATGACTTTTTATTATCGTCCAACCGTTACGGAGGCTTTTGCTTCTGTTCAATATATAATGACTGAGGCTAACTTTGGTTGGTTAATCCGATCAGTTCATCGATGGTCAGCAAGTATGATGGTATTAATGATGATCTTGCACGTATTTCGCGTGTATCTCACTGGTGGTTTTAAAAAACCTCGCGAATTGACTTGGGTTACAGGTGTAATTTTGGGTGTATTGACTGCATCCTTTGGTGTAACTGGTTATTCTTTACCTTGGGACCAAATTGGTTATTGGGCAGTCAAAATTGTAACAGGTGTACCCGATGCTATTCCTGTAATAGGATCCTCGGTGGTAGAGTTATTGCGCGGCAGCGCTAGTGTGGGACAATCTACCTTGACTCGTTTTTATAGTTTACATACTTTTGTATTACCTCTACTTACTGCCGTATTCATGTTAATGCACTTTCCAATGATACGTAAGCAAGGAATTTCCGGTCCTTTATAGAGAATATGAATCATAGATATTTGTAATAAATCATTTGGGGGAGGAGTAATAGTATTTCATTGCTACAAATATGCATTATTTTTTTTGAATAAGACATGTATTTGGATATTTCCCTTCCACTTAACAAAATAAATTGGATTCTTTATTTGACATACACGAATAGTGGAAGGGAACTCTCCGAAAAAAGAATGGATTATGGGAGTGTATGACTTGAACTATTGATTGGGCCATGCAGATATATGACTTCATCTTATCTGCCACATTTGAATTCACAATTAAATGTGTCTTTGTTCCAACCACGGCGCCAGTCCTCTACAGAGGATAGTCAGTCCGGTTCGCTTGAAGAAAATATTTTCTATGATCAGACTCGATCATATCCTGTGCATGAACAGGCTCCGTAATATCCAGTAAAATAAGTAAAATGATATAATCTAAATTATGTAACATGTATTTCATTAAACTTAATAGTATGGAAATGCATTCATTTCCTATGCATTGACTCAATTTATGATACTATCGGAGTTAAACAAGTAGATCTAAAGAAAAAGCGGGTTGTATTATATTAGTAACAAGTAAATCCTTTCTATGTCAAAAATTCCGAAAATTCTTTTTTTGAGGTATACCAGGCGAAAGGTTTGAGATCACCCAGAAAGAACTTTGGATTTTGAAAACTTACTTGGGTGAAAAGCATTTACTTAAAAATAAGAACTGAATTTTTTGCATTTACAATGGATAGTTGTAATTTCGAAAAAAAAACAATTAAATCCATTTTATTACATATTATTACATAGAATCATGATATATGAGTGACTAACATATAAAGAATTTCTATGTCTGCATTCAGTTTGTTTGATTCGTGCTCGAGCCGGATGATGCAAAATTATCATGTCCGGTTCTTTCGGAGGATGGATCTATAAGAATTCACCTATCCCAATAACAAAAAAACCTGATTTGACGGATCCTGTATTAAGAGCGAAATTGGCCAAAGGGATGGGTCATAATTATTATGGCGAACCCGCATGGCCTAACGATCTTTTATATATATTTTTCCAGTAGTTATTCTGGGTACTATTGCCTGTAACGTAGGCTTAGCGGTTCTCGAACCATCAATGATTGGGGAACCCGCGGATCCGTTTGCAACTCCTTTGGAAATATTGCCCGAATGGTATTTTTTTCCCGTATTTCAAATACTTCGTACCGTACCCAATAAATTATTGGGCGTTCTTTTAATGGTTTCAGTACCCGCGGGATTATTAACAGTACCTTTTTTGGAAAATGTTAATAAGTTCCAAAACCCATTTCGGCGTCCAGTAGCAACAACCGTCTTTTTGATTGGTACCGTCGTGGCTCTTTGGTTGGGTATTGGAGCAACATTACCTATTGAAAAATCCCTAACGTTAGGGATTTTTTAAATTGATTCTATTGTCAAATAAAATATCATGACAGGTGTATTGTGTATCTAGGGAAAATTCACTTTGAAATGACTAATCCCTAGATCCATCTATTTCATTTTATACCTATTCTGAATATATTGATTTGTGCTAAAGATTCAAATTTAATATTGGAAGCTTTCTTTTTATAAATAAAAAAAAAATGAAAGATTCAAAAAAATCCAATGGATTTTCAATTTATACAAAATGATTTTCGATTTGTAAAATGTTTAATATATTTTTTAAATCTTCTACGCGAAAATGTTCAATTTTCATAAGGTCTTCTTGACTCTTATTCAAAAATTCAAATACTGTATGTATATTGGACTTTTTAAGACAATTATAGATCCGGGGAGGCAATTCTAATTGGTCAATAAAAATGGATTTCAATGTAATTTCTTTTTGAGTGTTCGTTAGTTTATCCTTAACGAATCTATCATGATCATGAAAAGTAAAAAGGGGCCAAGTCATTTTGTGTTGATTGTTTTCCAAATTGAAGTTTTCTTCTTCTGCATGTAAAAAAGGAATAAATAAATCAATCAAATTCCGGGAGGCTTCATAAAGTGCTTCCTTAGGAGTGAAACTTCCATTTGTCCATATTTCGAGAAATAGTATGTCTTGTTTTTCATTTCCATTCACATAAGAATGAATACTATAATTTGCATTTCTAACAGGCATGAATACAGCATCTATAGTATAACTTCCATCTTGAATGTTGTTTAGTGTTTTTATACGATATCCCCGCTTTCTCTCAATTTGTAATTCAATACACAAATTAATAGGTTCCGTTAGGTTAGCTATATGTTGTGTCTTATCAATGACTTCCACCGAAGGTGGTAAAATGATGTCTTGAGCAGTTACATATCCAGGACCTTTGAAAGAAATAGACGCCTCCCGAGTTCCATACAGATTACTTCTCAATACAATTTCTTTCAAATTCATTAAAATTTCATGTATTGATTCTTGAATACCTACTACGGTAGAATATTCATGTGGTATTTTCTCAGATTTTGCACGTGTGATACATGTTCCGTCTATTTCTCCGAGCAAAATTCTTCGCATTGCAATGCCTATTGTATCTGCTTGACCTTTCAGAAGTGGAGACAGAATAAAGCGTCCATAATAAAGACGCTTACTGTCTACCCTTGATTCAACACACTTCCACTGTAGTGTCTTAGTAGATACTTTTAGTTTTTCTCGAATCATAGTAATCTATTTTTATGAAACTCTTGATTTAATTGTTTATTTCTCTTGAAATCTTTTTCTTTCATATTTATTGTTAGTTTTACACACGTCTTTTTTTAGGAGCCCTACATCCATTATATGGTATAGGGGTTACATCCCGTATAACGTTTAATAGTATCCCACTTCGAACAATAACTCTTAATGCCGCATCTCTTCCTCGACCGGGACCCTTTATGCTGACGTCTGCTCGTTGCATGCCTTGATCGACTACTGTTCGAAGAGCATTTCCCGTTGCGGTTGTAGCGGCAAATGGTGTCCCCCTTCGTGTACCCTTGAATCCACATGAACCGGCGGAGGACCAAGAAATCACCCGACCTCCTACATCTGTAACAGTCACAATGGTATTATTGAAACTAGCTTGAATATAAATAACCCCCTTTGGTATTTTACGCGGATGCTTACGCGAACCAATACGTCCAGTTTTCCGTGAACCAAGTTTTGGTATAGATTTTGCCATTTTTTTTTTATTTAAAAAAAAAGATAAGTCCGAAATATATGGATATATCCATTTCCTGTCAAAAAGGATTCTTTACTATTTTCTAACTAGTTATTCTATTGTATTCTATAATTCGATTAATATAGAATACCCTTTTTTCAAATATTAAGCAATAAGCAATTCTATTTATTCGAATACTTATAACTATAGACTAGATTCGAATATAGAATCTAAATTTTTCGATTTGTATGATTTAGTATTTAAGAAAAGGGCTTTCCATTAATAAGATTTTGAATTCTATTCAAAATCTTATTAATGGAAAGCCCTTAATTTATATTAATTTAATATTTTATATTAATTTAATATTATCCTTGTCGTTGTTTATGTTTTGGATTCGAACAAATTACTATAAGTCGACCTCGCCTACGGATCAATCGACATTTTGCACAAATTTTACGAACAGAGGCCGCTACTTTCATATTTTTAACTCCTTAGAAATTAAATTGAATACCAAATTTATATATTGTAAGAAAATGGGGTTTCCTTACATTTTGAACTTAAAATTGTTCCTCCTAAAAAATATTTTCAAGTTATAAAAGAGTCGGGTGGTCGTCGTCATCGACGTCCCCAAGAATAGAAACCCTATCAATCAATAGGGCCAAAATCTTCATCAATCTCTTCCAAAATCAAAATCTGCCGACCGGCATTTCGAGAATAATGTTGATACAATAAACTGTGTACAAATTCTCGATCATATTGCATATATCCTACAACAAAATATGAATCTGAGGTGGCTGCTGAGCTCACCTTTATAAATAAGCCCTCATACTTAAGGTCTTTGTCTATTTCTGCTAGAAAATCGTCTGCGTGTTCCGAAATCGGAATATAGAAGGTTACCAAATGTAAGGTAATCATAGAGAAATATCCTTGGGTGTTTTTTTTTTTCTCTTGAAATTCAATTTACCTAAAGCAACCTGCAACGTTGCAGGTTGCTTTAGGTAAATTGATAGATTCAATAAAATTAAGCGAAGTACCCACCATGATCGTCATCGTCACTAGGACCAGCCAAAATAACAACATCCAAAGGGCCCCAATTGGGATCCAGAAGCGCACCAAACAAAATATTCATATGGGCTTCTAAATAAAAGCGATACAATAAAAATCGTGTTTCTCTTCGATTATATTGCGAATACATTCGGATAAAATAGAATTCTGCGGAGGGTTCTACTGGGTCTCTAACTATAAATTTGGAGTCGTCATCCTGAAATTCTTTTTTCATGACTTTCATAAAATCGTCTGTGTGTTTCGTAATCGGAAGAAGTAATTTTACCATATTAAGCATATTATCTCACCTCCTATTTTTTCTAATCGAGCCTGTCGATCGGTGATTATACCCCTAGAAGTAGAAAGAATTACAATCCCTATTCCTCCCAAAACTTTTGGGATTTTGGGATAGTTAGAATATATTCGTAGACCGGGCGTACTAATCTGTTTAAAATTTAAACAACTTTTAAAAGGATATGATCCTTTATTATTTCTTCTATACTTTAGAGTTAAAACTAAAAACTTTTTGTTGCTTTCTCGATGTTTTCTGACGTTTTCAAGAAAACCCTGTCGTAAAAGAATTTGAACAATGTTTTCGTTCATCTTAGTGAACGGTATTGGAATAATTCTTTTTCTATTCATGTCCGCATTGCGTAACAATGTGAACATATTTCCGATCATATCTTTGTTCATGATAGCCTCCTGTAATTATGTTTTTTTATGCTATTAGGTGGAAGATAATAGGGTTTTCTTTCTAAGATAACGGAGCTGTTTTTTTTTTTTTATTTATAAGAGGTAGAATAACCCGGTTGAAGAGAGTATATATTTCATTTTTATTTTAATATTTTTCTCGAAAATAAACAAATGAAAGGCTTTTATTCTGTACATGTTAAATCATGAATTAGTACATGGAATCTCCAATAACCCTTGATGTATGTATCCTTAGGTCTATGTGTGTATATGGACCATAGATCCTGTTCATGGATATTTATGTATGGATCCCCTTTATATTTATATAATATATATATAAATCCTACTACCGATTCATGGGGATACTCCATCAAATATCAAGTATAACGTATTATATCAGATTATAGCACCTCGGGTGCGAGTGAAATTATTTTAGTAAAATTTAACTGTCTCAATTCTCGGGCTATTGCGGAAAAAATTCGAGTTCCTTTTGGATTTCCCTGTTTATCAATGAGAACGGCTGCATTATCATCATATTTTATTATTATACCATTATGACGTTTTAGTTCTTTAGAGGTACGTACAATTACAGCTCTGATGACTTGAGATCTTTCTAACGATGAATTTGGCACTGCTTTTTTGATTACAGCGACAATAATGTCACCCATATAAGCATACCGTCGATTACTAGCTCCTATGATTCTAATACACATCAATTCGCGCGCTCCGCTATTATCGGCTACATTTAAATAGGTTTGAGGTTGAATCATATCCTTTTTTCTTATCTTTCAGTCAAAAAGTTGAAATAAAAAAAATATTGTGTGTTCAAAAAAAAAAAGAAACGGAGAATTTCCTTTTTTCATACTAACATTCGTTCTAATGATTATTTGGAAAAAATGAATTGAGTTCGTATAGGCATTTTGGATGCCGCTATTGAAATCGCCTTTCTAGCGATATTTTCTGGGACCCCTCCCATTTCATAAAGTATTTTTCCGGGTTTAACAACAGCTACCCAATATTCAGGCGATCCTTTTCCCGAACCCATACGCGTTTCGGTAGGTCTTACTGTAACTGGTTTGTCTGGAAATATGCAGACCCATATTTGTCCACCCCGGCGAACATTTCGTGACATTGCCCGTCGACCCGCTTCTAGTTGTCTAGATGTGATCCAAGCGGGCTCAAGTGCCTGAAGAGCATATTTTCCGAAGCAAATTTTATTACCGCGAGAGGCGTTTCCTTTTAATTTCCCTCTATGATGTTTGCGGAATCTCGTTCTTTTTGGGTTATAGTTGATGGTTATTTCTCAATTCCATCTCTATTACAGAACCGTACATGAGATTTTCACCTCATACGGCTCCTCGCAAATAAATCGATTGAAAAATCTGGAACCGAAAAAAGAATAATAATTAAAATAATATACACTAATATACATATTTTTTTCTAAAATAGAAAATGAAATAGAATCGCGGGATTTTCGCGGGCGAATATTGACTCTCTGATTATAAATTGAAGATGTAATGTTGGGTTCGTCCACAACTCCTCAAAAAACCATGAATTTTTAGTTTCTTCCGCCATCCCATCTAATGAATCAGTAAGATTTCTAATTTTCATGGAATCTTTTGTATTCACAGGTTCCGTCGTTCCCATCGCTTTTCAATTTATGGTTAGGTCTAAATTCTACAATGGAGCTGCTTTAATAAGATTAATAAGATTTTGTTTTTTTTTTATTCTTTTTTGTTGAATCAACCCTCTCAGTTTTCTTGATTCGTGGCTCTTTATTCGTTTATTCTAATATTCATCCATATATGGATGAATTTTGAATATTGATGCTTTATTACACTACTTTTTATGAGATGACCAATAGACCTTTACATAGTAGAATTCTATATCATTAATATCCTTTTTCTAGCTTTCTTTCACCCCTTCATTTATCTGTATATTCTTATTGCTTTACAACTAATAATTTTATTTTTTTATTTCAGTTGCTATAATTATATCACCACATAGATCCTTATTTTGATTTTCTATTTTCGGCAGTTCTTTCTATCCAGATAATGGGAAGCGATGAGTAGGTTTTTTATAGTAATGAATTCTACGAATTTTTGTAGAAATTGAAACACTCAAAAAAAACCAACGAGTCACACACTAAGCATAGCAACTCCTTCATTCTAAAATGATTCATTAATTTTTTTTTATTCAATCTTCCAAATTTTGTAATTTCTTCAACGTAAAGTATTTCAAATTGTCATTTTTTGTTTTAAAAAAAGATGCAACGTTATAAGGGAAAGTTGATTAGTCGTTGTTTAGAAGTTTTGAAATATCCAGATTTTGACTCCGAATACCCCAAACAAAGTTACAAGTGGAACGGAACAAAAATCCATTGGAGCTCGAATGGTTTGTAGAGGAACCCTACCTTCTCTCGTCCATTCGACACGTGCAATTTCTTTTCCTTCCATACGTCCCGCAATTTTTATTTGAACTCCTTTTGTATCTGCCTGTTCAGCTAATTCAATACCTTTTTGCATTGCTTTACGAAACGAAATTCGATTCCGTAATAGTTCGCTTAAAAATTCTGCAACAATTTTAGCGTCTCTATAAAGATAAGGACTTGGAAGTTTTGTAATTTCAAGGTCGAGTTCTCGGTTCCCACAAGTTACTTTTTTTTGCACTTGAGTCTTTAATTGTTCGACTCTTAGATCCTTAACCTTTTCTTTTAAGGAGTCTGGAAGTCCCATATAGATTATCACTTTAATCAGATCGATTCTTTTTTGAATCTTTATTCGTCCCATTCCATAGCCAGAGATATCGGTCTCGAATTCACAGGATTCGGGTACCGTTTTTTGTATAAAATTATTGATACAATATCGTATAATTTTATCTTCTTTTACATTCTCGGAATACATTTTTGGTTTTGCAAACCAAATAGAATAATGACTTTGAGTTGCACCAAGTCGGAAAACAAGCGGATGTATTTTTTGGCCCATAACCACCACTCGGTATCTTTTTGTTTATCCATAATTATATTTTTTTTTATTAAACTTTCTATATCTTTATTTCTTTTTCTGTTGCAGAATAATACAATTCTTTTTATTCTGCAACAGATTGAGTAATTTATTAATTAATCCGAATCCTCATAATGTTCATTTTTATCAATGATGATTGCGAAAAGTATCCTAAAATGAATGGGAAAATTCACTTCAATGATGATTGTGACCTGTATTTTTAAATATATGGTAAAAAAATATAGGTCCAAGGGTAAATTGAGAAATATATTTTTTCTCATTTTTTGGATACCCTCCCAAGTTTTCGAGTAGGTGAAAATTCTCCTAATTTATGGCCTACCATACGATCTGTTATATAAATAGGTAAATGCTCTTTTCCATTATGGATAGCAATGGTATGCCCAATCATTGTAGGTATAATGGTAGATGTTCTGGACCAAGTTTTTATTAACTCCTTTTCTCCTTTTGTGTTAAGCTTCTTTATTTTTCTTAATAAATGATTGGCTACAAAAGGATTTTTTGTTCGTGAACGTGTCATAGTTAATTATTCCTCCTATAATAACTAAAAAAGTTAATTTTGTTCTCTTATATTTCCAATTCTAAAATATAGAATCTCTAAAAAAAGAAAATCCTATAATGTCCCAGTAAATTGCTATTTTCTTTTGTAAAGACGAAGAAACAAATTCTATTTTATCTACGCTTACGCTCGACTATTTACTACGGCGACGAAGAATCAAATTATCACTATATTGATTCGTTTTTCTAGTTCTTCTTCCAAGTGCAGGATAACCCCAAGGAGTTGAGGGTTTTTTTCTACCAATTGGGGCCCTCCCTTCACCACCCCCATGTGGATGGTCTACAGGGTTCATAACGACCCCTCTTACTACAGGACGCTTGCCTCGCCAACGTTTAGCTCCGGCTCTGCCCAAACTTTTCTGGTTTACCCCAACATTCCCTACTTGTCCAACTGTTGCTGAGCAGTTTTTGGATATCAAACGGACCTCGCCAGAAGGTAATTTTAATGTTGCTGATTTACCTTCTTTTGCAATCAGTTTCGCTACAGCACCCGCTGCTCTAGCTAATTGTCCACCCTTTCCAAGTGTTATTTCTATGTTATGTATGGCCGTGCCTAACGGCATATCGGTTGAAGTAGATTCTTATCAAAACCCCTTCCCAAACTGTACAAGCTTCTTCCAAAGCATACGGCTTTCTGGATGTAGATTCTAATATCTATACAGCTGCATCTTATATATCGTTTATTTCGTAGATTATAAATGACATAACGAAGTACCATACCACATGAGTGGATATATATTATACGAATCCAAATCTTCCGAATGACTCATGTTATGATCTTCTACATCCTAGGTCTTTCTGTTCCGTTCCTTCATCTGGCTTATGTTCTTCATGTAGCATTCAGACCGAATGACTCTATGAAATTACGTTGCTACTTACACCTAGTACGGGTAACGTAGGAGACATTTCTATTTTTTCCCGGGGGAATCCTTAGAATTACCACTGCTTCGCTTTCAATTTGTCCTTGACCATCAAATGAAATGTGAATAATCCGGATCTTCCCCTTATTTGTTTGAAACGAGGAGCGCTTCGTGTTCTGTCGGTGCTTGAAACAATTTTGTCTTCTCCATATTACTATATCTCTAGGGTCAATAATGGTATATTAGCAACTACTGAACTCAATCACTTGCTGCCGTTACTCTTCAGTTTTCTGTTGAAGTCTATCCTGTAGAGGTACTCCAATTGGATAAGAGATCGATTTCTAGGTTTCGCCATAAACCTAATTGGTTACTTCCAATTACGTAAATCAATAGTTCAAACCGCACTCAAAGGTAGGGCATTTCCCATTTTTATAGGAACTTCTGTACCATAAACAATGGTATCTCCAATTATAGCCCCTCTGGGGTGTAAAATATATCTTTTCTCACCATCCCCATAGTGTATGAGACAAATGTGTGCATTTCGATTAGGGTCATATTCTATAGTTATGATTCTACCATATATGTCTTTTTCATTGCGTCGAAAATCAATTTTACGGTATAGACGCTTATGACCTCCCCCTCTATGCCCTGCGGTAATAATTCCTCTGGCATTACGCCCTTTACAACAATGATGTTGTCCAGAAATCAAACGATTTCGTGAATTGGATTTCACTTGACTGTTTAAGGCTCCATTGCGTGTGCTCGGGCTCGAAGTTTTATGTATCGCCATGTTATTAATTGTTTAAGTTCTTTTCTTTCTAACTAAGAGGTGGAATAGAATAACCCGATTCTAAGGAATCGAATAAGCCGGTTCAAGCATAATGATCATACGTTTGTAATGCATTGTATGTCCCATAATAGGTCGCATTCTTCTACCGTTTCTTGGGAGTCCATCGTCCATTGATACAGATCAAATGTTATTATAACTATTCTAACATAATTGGATTGAATCGACCACACCTTTGTTATTGATGGATGATGAGATTCCATTGATATTGATACGGATCCAATCGTTTTTTTTTTGAAAAGAAGATAAAGAATGAATATAGTCAATATAATTCAGATAATCATGTAGCTGTATTTACAAATTTCATTCTGTAACAAAAATCGAGTGGGGGATATTTCTATGGGGATGCATCCAGTAGGAATTGAACCCACGACTTCGCCAATTATGAGTTGGGTGCTTTAACCACTCAGCCATGGATGCTTCGAGGAAACCCTCCGACTTCATCACTAACCCAATTTCAATTGAAGTCAAATCTTTTGGATAAATCAATTTCTCCATGTATGTATCCTTTATCTAATACATACATAGAGAAATTGATTAAAGATAAGATAGATATATATCTATAGATTTCGACTTTTTTATTGATCACTCCTAATAGATATCAAATACATCTCTGCACAAATCGAATTGATATAGAAAGTATCAATTAGAATAAAAAAATGCGGATATAGTTGAATGGTATAATTTCTCTTTGCCAAGGAGAAGACGCGGGTTCAATTCCCGCTATCCGCCGTTACTTCTGTATTGAATAGTATATTTCTTTATATTATCAAATATATATATAAGTGAATTTCCATTTTTATCCAAAATGGTGCGGAGACAGGATTTGAACCCGTAACCTCAAGGTTATGAGCCTTGCGAGCTACCAAGTTGCTCCACTCCGCCATGCCATAAGAAGAACAATTGACAATTAATGGAAAACAGAGATTGAATTTGCCTGCCGCCCCTCCACCATATCTGTACAAATAGAATAAACCATTTATACGGAATGGTCAAGGGACCGTCCTATGATCGCAGATCATCAAAAAGAATAAAAAAATGAAGAGAATTTTTTATTCTTACCAACTCGATCTTGTTGCACCGGGCAACAAACATTGGTGAACCATTTCACGAAGTGCGTGTCTAGATAATCCAAAGTGTCGATAATTACCTCGTGATCTTCCAGTCGCAAAACAACGTCGATGAAGACGTGTAGGTGCACTATTACGCGGTAGTGCTTCGAACTTTGCCTTAATTTCCCATTTCTCACTTAACGACTGAGCTTTGCTCATTTCTTTTTTTGGAGATCGTCGAATCAAATGATATTTTTTTTCCAATTTTTGCCTCTTCTTCTCCCTGGCAATGCTACTTTTCTTTGCCATTATGATGATGATTCATTTCCTATTAGTATCAATGATAGAAATAAGTCGGATCCTAGATGTAGAAATAGAAGAAGCACCTTCTTCATACAAAGAGATTCAATTTTTGGAGATACAATAAAGAATGAAATTAACCAAATTTACCTGATGTAGAGGCAATCAAGAAAGCTGCATAAGTAAATATATAACCTACCGAAAAGTGGACTAATCCAACCAATCTTGCTTGGACAATCGAAAGAGCCACAGGTTTATCTCTCCATCGAATCAAATTCGCCAAAGGTGTGCGTTCATGAGCCCATGCTAAAGTTTCAATCAATTCCTGCCAATATCCGCGCCATGAGATTAAGAACATAAATCCAGTAGCCCAAACAAGATGTCCAAATAAGAACATCCACGCCCAGACTGATAAACTATTCATACCAAAGGGGTTATATCCATTGATAAGTTGTGAAGAATTTAACCATAGATAATCTCTTAACCATCCCATCAAATAGGTTGAAGATTCATTAAATTGTGAAACATTACCTTGCCATAATGTAATGTGCTTCCAATGCCAATAAAAAGTAACCCATCCAATGGTATTTAACATCCAGAAAACTGCCAAATAAAATGCGTCCCAAGCAGAAATATCACAAGTACCACCTCGTCCCGGACCGTCGCAAGGAAAACTATAACCAAAATCCTTTTTATCCGGCATTAACTTGGAACCACGTGCATCTAAAGCACCTTTTACTAAGATCAATGTAGTTGTATGTAAACCAAGAGCAATAGCATGATGAACCAAGAAGTCTCCAGGCCCGATTGTTAAGAATAGAGAATTACGATTCTCATTAATAGCATTTAACCAACCCGGCAACCATATGCTTCGCCCCGCATTGAGCGCCGGACTATTCGTTGAAGATAAAAGTACATCGAAACCATATGAAGTTTTACCGTGAGCAGATTGTATCCATTGGGCAAATATGGGTTCGATCAAGATTTGTTTCTCCGGAGTGCCAAAAGCAAGCATGACATCATTATGGACATAAAGTCCCAAAGTATGGAACCCCAGAAATAGGCTGGCCCAACTTAAATGGGATATGATAGCTTCTTTGTGCTCTAACATTCTTGCCAATACATTATCCTCATTCTGTTCGGGATTGTAATCTCTAATAAAAAAGATAGCTCCATGAGCAAAAGCCCCCGTCATAATAAATCCTGCAATGTATTGATGATGAGTATATAACGCAGCTTGAGTAGTAAAGTCTTGTGCTATAAACGCATAAGCAGGTAACGAATACATGTGTTGAGCTACCAAAGAAGTAATGACCCCTAACGAGGCTAGAGCAAGGCCTAATTGAAAATGAATTGAATTATTGATTGTGTCATAAAGACCCTTATGTCCACGCCCCAATCTACCCCCCGGAGGAATATGCGCTTCTAAAATATCTTTTATACTGTGCCCAATACCGAAGTTAGTTCTATACATATGACCAGCAATTAGAAAAAGAATTGCAATAGCTAAATGATGATGGGCCATATCGGTAAGCCATAAACTTTGCGTTTGAGGATGGAATCCCCCGAGAAGTGTTAGAATGGCAGTTCCCGCGCCTTGCGAAGTACTAAATAAATGATTACTAGAATCGGGGTTTTGAGCATAAAGATTCCACTGACCTGTAAAAAATGGCCCTAATCCTTGAGGATGAGGCAATACACTTAAGAAATTATTCCATCGAACATATTCTCCTCTGGATCCTGGAATAGCCACATGGACTAAATGCCCTGCCCAAGCTAAGGAACTGACTCCAAATAGTCCTGACAAATGATGATTGAGGCGGGATTCGGCATTTTTAAACCACGAAACGCTCGGTTTCCATTTCGGTTGTAGGTGTAACCAGCCCGCTAATAAGGATATGAAAGAAAGAAATAATAGAAAAATAGCTCCAGTATAAAGATCCTCATTAGTACGTAAACCAATTGTATACCACCACTGATAAACACCGGAATAGGCAATATTCACTGGGCCAAGCGCACCCCCTCGCGTAAAAGCTTCTACAGCCGGTTGACCAAAATGGGGATCCCAAATTGCATGAGCAATAGGTCTTACATGTAAAGGATCCTGTACCCATGCCTCAAAATTTCCTTGCCAAGCTACATGGAAGAGATTCCCGGAAGTCCACAGAAAAATGATTGCTAATTGTCCGAAATGAGAAGCAAAAATATTCTGATAAAGACGTTCCTCAGTAATATCATCATGACTCTCGAAGTCATGTGCGGTAGCAATACCAAACCAAATACGACGAGTAGTGGGGTCCTGAACTAAGCCTTGGCTAAACCTTGGAAATCTTAATGCCATAATGCTTTTCAAATCCTCCTAGCCATTATCCTACTGCAATAATTCTTGCTAAGAAGAATGCCCACGTTGTGGCAATTCCACCCAGAAGGTAATGTGTTACTCCTACAGCACGTCCCTGTACAATGCTTAAGGCTCTAGGCTGAGTAGCAGGAGCAACTTTTAATTTATTATGAGCCCAAACGATGGATTCAATAAGTTCTTGCCAATAACCACGCCCGCTGAATAGAAACATTAAACTAAAAGCCCATACAAAATGGGCGCCTAAGAAAAAAAGACCATATGCAGATAATGAGGAACCATAAGACTGAATTACCTGGGATGCCTGCGCCCATAAGAAATCGCGAAGCCACCCATTAATGGTAATCGAACTCTGCGCAAAGTTTCCTCCTGTGATATGAGTTATTACTCCTTGATCATTTATACTTCCCCAAACATCTGATTGCATTTTCCAACTGAAATGGAATATTACTACAGAAATTGCATTGTACATCCAAAATAATCCTAGGAAGACATGATCCCAAGCGGATACTTGGCATGTCCCCCCTCTTCCCGGGCCATCACAAGGGAACCGAAAACCAAGATTTGCTTTATCCGGTATCAAGCGTGAGCTACGAGCAAATAGAACACCTTTTAGGAGTATCAATACCGTCACATGAATTGTAAATGCATGAATATGATGTACCAAAAAATCTGCGGTTCCTAATGGAATAGGTAACAAAGCTACTTTGCCGCCCACTGCCACTAAATCACCACCGCCCCAAGTCAAACTGGTGCTTGTTGTTGCACCAGGGGCTGTTGTGCCAGGTGCTAAAGCATGGGTATTTTGTATCCATTGAGCAAAGACAGGTTGTAATTGTATAGCGGTATCTGAAAACATATCTTGAGGGCGCCCTAAAGCACTCATGGTATCATTATGAATATACAACCCAAAACTGTGAAAACCTAAAAATATACACACCCAGTTGAGATGTGATATGATTGCATCACGATGTCTAAGAACACGATCTAATAGATCGTTGTATCGAGTAGTTGGATCATAGTCTCTTACCATAAAAATGGCTGCATGTGCAGCAGCACCAACTATGAGAAAGCCCCCAATCCACATGTGATGTGTGAACAATGACAGTTGTGTACCATAATCAGTAGCTAGGTATGGATAAGGAGGCATAGCATACATATGGTGAGCTACAATAATGGTCAAAGAGCCTAACATAGCTAGGTTAATAGATAATTGAGCATGCCATGACGTTGTTAGGATCTCATATAGCCCTTTATGACCCTGGCCTGTAAATGGACCTTTATGGGCTTCTAAAATATCTTTTATACCATGACCAATACCCCAGTTAGTTCTATACATATGACCCGCAATGAGAAAAAGAATTGCAATAGCTAAATGATGATGTGCAATATCAGTAAGCCATAGACCACCAGTTAGTGGGTCTAATCCTCCACGAAAAGTAAGAAAGTCCGCATATTTTGACCAATTCAAGGTAAAAAATGGGGTTGCTCCCTCAGCAAAACTTGGATAAAGTTGAGCCAAAAGATCCCGATTCAAGATAAATTCATGAGGAAGTGGGATCTCTTTGGGATCTACTCCAGCATTTAGAAATTGGTTAATTGGTAAAGATACATGTACTTGATGCCCCGCCCAAGAAAGAGACCCAAGTCCTAGTAGACCTGCCAAATGGTGATTCAACATGGATTCTACATCTTGAAACCAAGCCAATTTTGGAGCAGCTTTGTGATAATGAAACCAACCAGCAAAAAGCATTAAGGCTGCAAAGACCAACGCACCGATTGCAGTACAATAGAGTTGTAATTCACTAGTTATTCCAGATGCTCGCCAAATCTGAAAAAAACCGGAGGTTATTTGTATTCCCCGGAAACCTCCCCCTACATCACCATTCAATATTTCTTGGCCTACTATTGGCCAAACCACCTGGGCACTAGGTCGAATGTGAGTAGGATCATTTAGCCATGCTTCATAATTTGAAAAACGAGCACCATGGAAATACATGCCACTCAGCCAAAGAAAGATAATGGAGAGTTGACCGAAATGAGCACTAAATACTTTTCGGGAAATCTCCTCTAAATCACTAGTATGGCTATCGAAATCATGAGCATCAGCATGTAGGTTCCAGATCCAAGTAGTAGTATCAGGTCCCTTAGCTATTGTTCTTGAGAAATGACCAGGTTTTGCCCATTGCTCGAAAGAAGTTTTTATGGGATCCCTATCTACCAAAATTTTGACTTTTGGTTCCGGCGAACGAATAATCATTGAGTCCTCCTCTTTCCGGACAACACATACAAAGAGACCCGCCAACATAAAACATAATTCGTGAACTTATGAGAAATGTTTATATTGAATATCTTTCTCTTCTATCTCCCATCTATTCCATATTTTCTTGAGTTATTCACTAGAACAATTAGGATCCGGAAGTGAATCCGGGGCAAGTGTTCGGATCCATTATGACATAGCAGTGAGGCGCTCAACGGACCCTTTTATTTGATTGATGGGGACAATAAACTATCAAAAATTCAATATATATAATGGATTTTCTATATATTTTATTCTCTATTAGAGAATAAAATATAGACAATAATATTTGAATTAGAATAAAAAAAAGAAAATAATAAAAAGACTGTTCTTATTCAAAACGCCCTGTGATCTTCAACCAATTCTGTGCCTCAATATAATTACCAGGGGTAAGGGCTATAGCTTGTTTCCAATATTCAGCAGCTTGATCAAACCAAGATTCTCCAATTTCAGAATCTCCCTGTCGAATGGCCTGTTCTCCGCGGTCGGAATAGGGGAGTAAAATCCTTCCCTTAGAACCGTACTTGAGAGTTTCCTGACTCATACGGCTCAACAGTCAATTCTTTTGATCTTCCATTTTTTCTGGAGTTAATAACAAGAAAAGAGGTTAATTACATGAGTTTAAAACTTGAATTTGGATTAATAATTCAATTGAATCCTTTGTTTTTAGTTTTATCTTTTCTCCTACCTTCTGAAGAAGAAGGCATCGACATTAATACTAACGCTCTTATTTGAATTTTCTCAAAGGTAACTATCTCGAGTTCATATATCATTTCATATATAATATATCTATTTCTATAGAATCTGTGAGAAAGACTTTTCTTCATAAGAAAAGACTTACTATCTTTGGGATCTGATACTACACCGCTGCTCAAAACCTTCGGGGATCAACTTTATTACATAAGTTGATTTCGAATCTATCATCATATAAGTAAGCAGTTCTGGTTGTATCGGCCAAAAACCTTGTTAATTGATCTTTACGGTGCTTCCTTTATCAATTAGATCTTTTATCCATAGAAAAAAGTATCTAGGCATATATATATTCTATTTCTTCATATTTTTACTTCTATGAATATGAAGTTTCTTTCTTTGCTACAGCTCATAAAAATCGTTGTTTCGAACGATATATATGTAGAAAGCCTATTTTTTTTGTCTAGTATTTATGACTATTAGTGGAGGTTCTTTTCTTTTTTCTTTCTATAGTGGAGATAGTCGCACGTAATGACAGATCACGGCCATATTGTTAAAAGCTTGAGGTAAGAAAGGGTTTCGTTCGAGTGCCCGAAAATAGTATTCCAAAGCTTTTGTATGTTCTCCGTTACTTGTGTGGATAAGGCCGATGTTATAAAGTATATAACTTCGATCATAGGGATCAATTTCCAGTCGCATCGCCTCATAATAATTCTGTAAAGCTTCCGCATAATTTCCTTCAGATTGAGCCGACATCCGTTACGGTCGTCATTCGGTTCAAAGAATCTCCGTTCCAGAACCGTACGTGAGATTGTCATCTCATACGGCTCCTCCTTTATGTGGATAATGAGAAACATCCATGGAATCAAAAAAGATTGCAATATTCTCATTATCAACTGAGCGGGACTAGTGTTTTTACACGAAATCTCTAGCCAACCTTTCTGTAAAGGATCTTTTATTAACATTTAGTAAGTTATTACTGGATAAATCAATCGTAACTTCAACAATTTATTTGTCCTCAACGCCGCTTAATTTCCCGGAATTAGTCACTTCAACAGTCTTTGATGGTTATATGGGTATCCAAAATACGAACGAGATGGATGTTTGTTGTCCCAACCATTCTAGTTAGTCCCGATCCCGATAAGAAAGGAAGGATTTTTTTTACAAATTTTTCTCCTGTTGTTGATTCCCTAGCGTAGTGCTTCTTCCCCCATGCCGCCTATTTGTACTAGTGGAGTAGGATTCACCTAACCCCATAAATAGGTATATATAGGTATAACCTTTCGCTTAATACTATAAACCTAAAATTGAAGCATATTGAGGCTGCATTAATCGGGAATACACGACAGAAGGGATTAATCGTTTTATTTCCAAACTTCACCTTCAGCAAGCGTCGGTTTTTTTTGATTTGTCTCTGAAGAATGTATCTTTCTCCTAAGACTGAGATCGGTAAAAAAAAAAAATAATCAAATCGCACCATCTCTGTAATAAGTGAATGCCTCTTTTTCTCCAGAAGTTGTGGGAATTATTCGTAATAAGATATTGGCTACAATGGTAAAGGTCTTATCAATAAAATTTCCATTTATCCGAGATCTAGTCATAGGTAGCAATCCATTCTATAATTTCATTTTTTATCGCGTGATAAAATAATTCCCCAAACAAAGGAATTGTACAATACAGTACGAAATAACGTAAAAATGGACTTATTAATCAAATTACTTTATTCTACGGTAGGCTTTGAAGTTGAAGTAGAATTTTTTTTTTTTTAGTTTCAATTGATTGTATTGTGTGCGCTTACGCAAATGGGATATAAATGCCTCACTATTCACTCGATTTAGGGACATAATCATTATGTAGGAGAGATGGCCGAGTGGTTCAAGGCGTAGCATTGGAACTGCTATGTAGGCTTTTTGTTTACCGAGGGTTCGAATCCCTCTCTTTCCGCACCCTTACCAAGTTCATCAATGTTACTGACGTCAATGTTTTAAATAATATATAGATAAAATTATTGCAACTTTTATATGCATTCTCTATTCCTAATTTGTTTCTGTAATATAGAAAATTGTGCATAAAGTGGGCAAGGAATAACAATTTTGCTACACCCACTTCTATACACGAATGGGGGGGGAAAATACTCGGATCAAAATTCTTGTTATTTTAACGAGGTTTAAGTCTGACGAGAATAATATTCTACAACCAGCAATTCATTAATTTTCAAACCAACCCATTTACTATCTATTATTTGATTGACTAATCCTTTATATTGGTCTGGATGAAGAGTCAAATGGGTTGGCACTCTTTTGCGGGGGGCTGATTTAAGAGAATTTTGAATTATAGTTCTCGATTTTTGTTCATCCTTGGCTGTAATAATATCTTTAGGTTTACAACGATAACTTGGTATATCTACTATACGACCATTAACTAAAACATGTCTGTGGTTAACTAATTGACGGGCTTCAGGAATAGTCGCAGCCATACCCAATCGAAAAAGTATGTTATCTAAGCGCATTTCTAGTAATTGGAGTAAAACCTGGCCGGTTGACCCTTTCGCTTTTCCAGCGATACGAACGTATTTAAGCAATTGTCGTTCTGTAAGACCATAATGAAAACGCAATTTTTGTTTTTCTTCTAAACGAATACGATATTGAGATTTTTTACTGGAGAGCGATTCTTCGCT
>CAWUDS030003887.1:0-59911 GCA_963859935.3 Lathyrus sativus
TCAAGACTGCTTTAGAGCTATTGATTGCTCTATCCTCCTGAGGTCAGATTTATCACTTCAAGACTGCTTTAGGGTTATCATTATTGATTGCTCTATCCTCATGAAGACATGCTGTTACATCAGTATTACTCCAGACTCCTGACAGTTCTCATTATACTACTGAAGAACTTTCCCCTAGTGGCATCTTTAAGCCCACTCAATCATGTTCAACCAACCATCAATATCACTCCATGCACTGGTGAGTGCAAATTTTTGGGCTTTTGTGTTCAATCCCCTTCAACCTTCCAGGTTACGACTGGCAAACATACCAATCTAACCCCTCAGGTTTCAGAAAATTGAACAGGGGCAGCTGTTGCACCCCAAAATTTGCCCTCACAATACAAGACTTTGTGTTCCAAGAAGGTTCACAAGGTTCACAAAATTCACAATTGGTCAGAAGAGTTGGCAACTCCCTCAGACAATGCACCTCCTAAGCAGTGCATCCAAAACTAGGGTTTTGACTTTAATCAGGCTAAATGGACTTCCAAGACTTCAGATTTGGTCCCAGGGGTATTTTGGTCATTTTTACGTGGATCCCGCTAATTCTTTGAAGACGGGCTGTTACTGAGCTGTGAGACACTTGAGACACTATTTCTGAGGCATTTATTTATCACCTGTTTTGATTATATCAAGGTGCCAATTCGATGTGTTCGGTATCGAAATTTGTCGGGCATAACTGGATTTAAGGTCCATTTTATCGCTCATGGTTTATTTCCAGAGCATTTCCGTTGCTGTTAATAAGGCGCAGTTTAATTGGGTATTATTGGATTGTTGCTTATATCATTTGGTCAGTGGAATTCAATTACGGGCAATATCATCATTGATACTAAATCTGTTGTGATTACGGCGCACATTCGCGTTTGGTTAGAAAATGAGGAGAATATTGTTGGCTAGAATCCAAATGAATGAAGTCAGGTGATGAGATTAGGACTACCAACGAGACAAGTACATGAGCAAGAATATCATTCGTGAGTATTTATGGTTTATGACTAGAATAATGAATTTAAATATTTGTGGATTTATTCACAAATGTTTATAATTTATAACTAGAAATAAATATAAATAGATTCAAAGTTGAATGATCATGGAATTTTTATTTCATAAGAATATCATTTTACAAAAGGAAGTGAATCATTTCACATTTGAATTGCTGTGAGATTACATTTACAAATGTTACATCTACTCTAAAAAATCCTAAATCCTAAAAACTCCTAAGGCTTCTTCATGGTATCCTTCCCTTGAGTGTTCCTCGAAGTTCCCGATCACCTGCAAAAAATAAGAGAAACAAAACAGAACAGAGTAGGAAGATGTTAGAAAGATGAATTTGACACTCTCAGAACATTGTCATCATCGAGTGTCGGGAGTGGCACAACCGAAGCCGCATCCTACCCCCGTTACCGATCCGCGCCATCGGCGTCAAATCAGGTAATTTCTGTTTTTATCAATACGGGACAGCCGAGAAAGATGAAGAGTAAAAGAAGTGGGACTGATTTGATTTGCCGTAATTGGATTCGGTTCAAAGCCAAATTAAAAACGCCATTCCATCAAGGAAATAATTTTTGGGACACTATCAAGTAAACCAAATTTCACACCTGCATCAGTTCTGAATCAAACAAGAAAATTCATAACAGAGTTTAAGGCCAAAACAGGTCAGTTGCAGCAAAAAGCACCCAATTCAGGAGCAGAAGGGCATCTGCGGGTCAGAGGTAAGCTCAGTGCAAGGCATCAAGCACAGGGCTCAATTATAAAACATCATAGCCCAAATTCACAAGCCATTGAACCAAATCGAAAATAGAACAGCAAGTGCAATAAATGAATCAAATTTAAGTCATATTAAAAAACAAGAAACCACAAGCTGGACAAGTCAATAAGCAGACACCTCTGAGTAACAGAGGATTCAATTCGACTGCATCAAAAAGTAGGGTATAAAACAGGTCAATTAAAACTTGCCTCGAACAAATCCTGATGGGACAAATTCTGAAAATCAAACCAACAAATGTTAAGAATTGAATCCATGAGCAAACATCAAAAAAGGATGTTGGAAAACCAAACCAGAATTATATCAGAAGAAAAACAGATGATTCGCGATTGTATCAATAAAAAACCATATCAGTTACAATGTTTCTGCTCAGGTTATAAACATCATGGCCCAACATCATGCGTGCCATAGTCCCAGTTCAGTTTAGAAAAGAAGGGTGAAATCAGTTTAAATCAGAAAAGCAAGGCAAACCAGTTCACAAACCAATAAGCTGGAACCCCAATCGAAACCTAAGAAAACCAGTTACCCACAAACAGGCCGACCACCAAATCCAAGCGAGCAAAATCAATATCTGAAAAATCCATAACAAATCCGGCTATCAAAACAAATCATAAATATCCAGATGCAGTTCAGCAAAGTAGGTCACGATTGGGCCAAAGAGGTTCAGAGGAAATCCAATCAGGGCGGATCCAAAGAGGGAAAGAAATCATATTAGACAAATCAAAAATATGTACCCAATTGAAATCCGAAAAAGGAAAATTTCCATCAAATCAAAAATTTAGTTTCTGAAAATCAATATTGGGACAAATCAAAACGTAAATCCAACAAATCGTCAAAAGCCCAATAAATCGAAAGAGGATATAAGAAGGAAGGATACAACCTTTGAAACCCTAGAGCAGAATAGTGCGAAGAGCGGTCGCGTGTGGAGGAAGAGACGAGGAAGCGAAGAACGGGTACAAAACGGCCACGAACGGAAGATCAAAGCCCATCAGGAAACTTTTTCAAAGGAATTCACCAGCGTCGTTCAATCTACGACGGGAAAATTCCTTCCCAGGCTCAGATTAAAGTCTCATCATCGCCTCCTCATACGTTCATCACCGATCACGAACGAAAAACGTAAGCGGGAGATCCTGATAACTTTGTATTTAACACGGTTGTTTTTGTTTTCAGAATTGTTCATCATAGAGAAATGAAAGAATGAAGAGGAAGCAGAGAAGTGCGAGACGAAGAGATTGCGCCGTTCGTGCGACCCAGAATGGCAAAAACCCTAAATGCATAGGGAAATCGCTCGTGGCTTTGGGGTTGGGTCCGGGTTGACCACCGGCCCAACTATGTTGTTTTATTTGTTTTTTATTTATTCTTAACTTTGCTGTTTTTTTAATTTAGTTGACTCAGATATCAAAAATAACCAAAAAGTGATAATTAACATATTCTCCAATTAACATCAATTAAAAGTTTGTTAATAATAGCTAATCCCTTTTCTAACAATAATCACTAATCTATTTTTTTTAGGACTTTTTGTCAAATAATGTAATTTGTTAATAAATAAAACCCTACCTTTTGAAAATTAAAACTTATTTTAAAATAAACCCTCTTTTTAAATATTAACCAAAAAACACTCAAAAAATAATAAACATTAATCTTTTCATAATTTTTTTTTAATATTTAGGGTTCCAATTCCAAATTTAAGTTAAGAGTTCTTTACACATCATAAAATAAAGACCATAAAAATAAGCCATTTCATAATCCTCTCTCATGACTTGTCTGGAAATTTATATATTTCTGTCTACTAACACATTTGTTCATTGTGCAGCTTTATATGTTGCCCCTTTGTTTTTACGTATTTTCAAGTTAAACTGTATCATATTATTGTAACCGCTCCTCATATACAACCTCACAAAACCTAATTTTCACAAATGCCTCGCCGCAGGCAAAATTACAATTTTACCCCTAGCATTAGGTCAAAGAGCCGCCGCGCTCATTTTAGGGTTTCCCGCCGTGGAATCCCTAATTTAACCCTAATTACAACTTAACATTTCAACGTAGAAATTTGGAGTTCCTACACTCCACGTAAGCGTGTCCTTAAGACATGTTTATTCCCTGTGAGACCTTGACCACAGTCAAGAAGTCTCTGACCTCCCTATTGAGGGGAACTACGATTACTCTGATTCCACTCCCGTAAGGATACGTAGGCACAGGATGCGATGTCTTGCCGAGTAAACTTAGAATTAACCCCCTTTATTATTTATTATTGCTTATTTATATTTTATTTATCTTTGCTATTTAATTATTTTGCTTATTATTTTGTAATTGTTTCTTGGATGTAAAGTTGTTTAATTATTTAATTATTATTATGGTTAGTAATTAGGGAGTGTAACAACATGTATGTAATATTAAAATAAATTTAGATCACTTTTAAATAAAGATAATTAAAATAAACACGTCACACACGTAAGTCGATTTTAATCGCCGTCTCACTTCCTAAGGATATCCCTCAAGTTGCCTACGAATAATGGTTAAGTGGGGTGTATAAAGCAAGTCCCTCAAATAAAAAAAATCATCAAAGTCCCTTATGGTTGCCTTTACGAATCAAGTCCCTTTCGAAAAATGATGATGGTCCCTTATATGTGCTTATTACATCCCACAATGGCCTTCAAAGTCAAATTGTCCCTCACATACCCCTTAACATCCAAAGTAAGGACTACCTACTCCATTATAGTAGGGATAGTCTTACTAAGGAAAGGATAAAGAATAAGAAAGACCTTAAAACCTTAGGGTAGGCTACTCCTAGATACTTGCTCACTTCAAAACTTTTTCACACCTAAACAAATTTTCAACAAAATTTTCAAACAAGTTTTTTTCACATCCATACACGGATTATTATTAAACTATTCTGAAATTTTTTGCTATTCACACACTACACTTTCAAAACAATTCAAAAGTGAGCTTAAGTACCTAAGAGCCCATGGATAACCATGGATGAAAAGGGTGCTAACACCTTCCCTTTTCATAACCTACCCCCCGGACCCAAAATATTCTCTAAGGTCTTTCCTGTTCTTTTATAACCTTTCCTTATGGATAAAATAAAAGTCGGTGGCGACTCTTGCTATCCGCAACATTGTTTAAAGTCAGTTCTCCCACCGTGTTACAGATGCGACTTCGGTCGTGCCCTCCCGGCACTCGATGATGACAATTGTTCTGAGAGTGTCAAACAACCTCTAACTTTTTCCTTCTATTCTGTGTTATATTCTCTTTGTTGTGCAGGTTAATGGGAGATTCGTGAAGAACATCGAAGGAGCATCGTGAAGATCCACTTAGACGTTTTAGGACTTAGAATTTCCTTAAGATAGATACTTGTTGTAAATGGATCCTCTTGTAAACCAATGGCATTTCTTGAATAAAGTTCAAATTCACTTATCCATGAAATCCAACAAATATTCACTTTTACTTCCTCAATTGTAAATTCAAAATATCCATGAATAATAGTTCACAAATTATTTAAATTCCAAAATACCTAACTTACTTCTTCTTTGCCTTGATCAAGTAAACGATATCCCGTAACATAAACAAATCCAAACTAAAATCCTTTGAATACGTGACTTCTCAGCCAACCTTAACAATATTCCTCTCATTTTCCAATCAATTTTAACTTGTTATGAGTGCCTAAACTACTTGTCAAATGTCCTTTACATAATCAATCCATGTAAACAAATGCCTCGAAGAAAATGTCTCATTTGTCCCAAAATTACGAATTCTGCTTAAAATGACCAAAACACCTCTGTGGTGATTCCTGAAACAAAACGCACTTATATGACTGGTTAGTGATTAATGGATGCAAAATGAAATGCTATGCGAAATGACTGACTAAATGTAAGGGTAAAATTTGGGGTATTACAATATGGATTCGTTAGATGGTGATTGTAATACCCCAAATTTTTCCCTAAGATTAGTCGTTTCGTCTTGCATCCCATTTCATTTTGTATTGCGTTTAACTGACCGTTAACATATTTGTGTAGTTGGTTGATTGTTGTAGGAAAAGTCGCATTTGGGCGCTCTTTAGTTCATGGAGGGTAAAAGGGTCACTTCTTTGTAATCGACTGTCAATTTACGAATTTTGTGATGTAGTCAGGAAATCTGAGCTGTTGGATGTTGTTGATATGAGTCAGGGCCGAGGTGTAGCTAGAATCATTTGATTGTGGAGGATTAAAGTTGTTCAAAATAGAATCGATTCAAGTTACGAGATTGCAGTTAGCCGGAGATTGTGTTCAGGTTGAGTTTAATTGATGGGTTGGATTTATTCCGAAAAAGTTGTTCATTTAAATTGTCGGAGAAATTAGTCGGAAACTCGCATCGGAGACGGAATCAGTCGAATAATTTGGATCAAGAATGGAATTTTAGTGATGTTTTTTTCAAAAAGGGACAAAATATTTTCATTTCAATTTTGTAATTTTGACATTTCATTTTTAATTAAGTTCCTTATTAAATCAAATTTCATTTCTTTTTTAGATTCATTTTAAATTAATTTCATTGTTAAATCAATTTTATTTCTTTTTTTCATTTCATTTTTTTCAATCATATTTTCATTTTAAATTAATTTCATCATTTAATCAACCATTATTTCATTTTATAAAAAAAAATCAATTTCATTTCTAACTAATCTTTAGTTTTTATTTTCTCTTCATTTTAAATAGTTAGTTTCATTTTAATAATTTTAGTTCTTATTTTTCATTTAAAATTAAATTAATCTTTATTCCATTTTTAATATTATCTTCATTTTATATTTTTTAAAAAAAATATAGTTTTGTTTGCATCTCAAAAACAAATAATGAATAAATAAATTAGAAGTTGTATTATTAATAATCCTTTACAAAAAATGAAATAAATTACAAAAAAAACCTAAAATAATCACATTTTTTCCCTAAACAATTGTCCTAAATTCCTAATCTGATTTCTTTGTCTTGATTCTCCGAGCTTCCGATTATCCATGTCGAACCTGCAAACATAATCAAAGCAAACCGAAAATTTAATTGGTTAGTTCGATCCTGACACCCTAAGAGTCAATATCATCATTTGATGTGTCGGGAGGGAACGAATTACTGTGAAGTCGGCTCCCGATTTTGTTTTCGACCAAAGAGCTAAAACCGGAAGCATTCCGTTCTTATTTTTAGGCAACAGAGAGAGAGAGAGAGAGAGAGAGAGAGAGAGAGAGAGAGAGAGAGAGAGAGAGAGAGAGAGAGAGAGAGAGAGAGATAAAGCAATTTTTTAGAAAAGTGCTTTGAAAAAGCTGGTTTGGAAAAAAGTGCTTTTTGAAAAAGCACTTATTTCGAAAATGAATTTTCAGCCAAACACAACCCACATAACGTAACAACAGTTCTAGAAAATTACAAGGCCCACGGGTTCAACAAATCAAGCGAAGTCGTAGGTCACCACAACTTTAAACATACAGAAAGCCAAACGATATTATCGGAAAGCCCAGCTTCAAGTCAAAGTAAAACTAACAAGCAAATCCATGACTGTGAGAATCACAATGAATCAAGCCACAATTTTCGCAACCGACTCAGCCACAGTCCAAGCCAAAAGCCCACAAATCAAACACATACAAATCATATAAAATCATCAGAAAAGTTCATCAGAGGAGGACCCTAAGATCCAAAAGAACCCTAACAAAGACGAAAACCCTAGAAGAAGAAAAAACGGCGATTCAGAAAGCTCTTTGAGCTCTCATCATCACCGCAAAAGCAAATGAAACCCAAAATCGGCGCAAAGGAGGGGAGGTTCAGAGGATCTCAAGATCCTTCATCATCACCTCAATCAGAAGAAGAGGAAAAGAAGAGCTTTTTCGCGGAACCGTAGAACCTCGAAGACGTCAAACGGCGGCCGTGGAACCCGGAGAAGGTCACTACCACCGTGAAGTCTTCGTCTTCGCTCGCAAGAGAGCTCTACCGAAGATCAAAAGAAGGGTAAGATTCATTGTTTGTTTGTTTTCTCTGCTGTTTTTTTTTAGGTAAACGGAAGGGAAGAGTGAAACGGCGGCATGCGACGGAAAGAAGAATGGAAAACTCGCGAGAGAAGCCCGTAATGGCTTCCACCGACACAAGAAGGAAGAAAAGGAAAAATGATGGCTTCCGCGGCGCATGGAGAAAGGAGAAGAAATTGGGGTTAAAAACCCTAATCTCATTAAAGACATGTTTATATTCATTTTTTTTATTTATTTTATTTTTATGGATTATCTATGTCATATTTCATTTTGTGTAATAATATTTAGGTTAGTGCTTTTAGGAAATAAAAAAAAAACAAATCTCAAATATGAAGTTCATTCATAAAAATAATATTAAAAAATAAAACTTAAATTTAAGATTTAGCTTTAATCAAGACTTGTATTAAAACTTAATAATTTTAAACCCATTTTTTAAAAAATAAAACATTTTCATTTTTATGTTTTTGCATTTAAAAATTGAAAATTTTTTTCTTAATTAAAATATCAGATATTTTCTTAATTAACTGGAAGTCATTTTTTATAATTAAGGTCTAAAACATCTTTAACATAAAAATAAAAAAAAAATTGTTTTAACCTTGAGAATAAAACTTTTGTTTAACAAAAAACAAAACAAATCTTCTTTCAAAAAAAAAACCTTAAAATCAAAACCTTTTGCAATTAAATGAAAACAAATATTTTTGTAAATAAAATATTAAATTTACAGTAAGTTCTCCTTCAATTTCAAAATTAACTTCTCCTTTAAATGGAATCTAAAAATAAGGTTCTTGTTCAGTCATATCAAGTTTTTCTAACACTCATTGGTTTGTTCGTTTTAGTTTATCTCATTTACTCGTACTGTCTTTATTTCAATTGTAATCATGCGCGTAATCGTCGCAGTTATTTATTTTTTTCATTTTTTGGGATTTGTAATTTACGCGAGTGATCGTCGCGATGTTTTTGCTTTACCGCTTTCCTTATTTTCGTATCTTAATTTTGCCGTTTATTATTTCTTCATCATCTGCTTAATTTACCGTCAACCTCCGAAGGATTAGGTCTAAGCCGTTTGACCGCCAAGTCAATAGTCTTCTCCTTTGAACTTTTCAAAATCCTAATTAGCCTAGGTGTCCCGCCGTGGACGAAAATGCCATTTACCCTAGTATTAGGTCAAGGAGTCTTCGTACTCTGTTTAGAGTTTCCCTCTATGGAATCCCTAATTTAACCCTAATTTTAATTTGCACATTCAACATAGAAATAGGAGTTTCAAGACTCCACGTAAGCGTTTCCATAGGAAATGCTTACTCCCCTTGAAACCTTGACCACAGTCAAGACGTTTTCTAACCTCCCTTTCAAGGGGAACTACGATTACTCTGATTCCATCCCCTACCTCGGATACGTAGACACAAGATGCGAGTCTTGGCGAGTAAACTTAGCACTAACCCTTAGGTCTTTAGGTCACTCTATCCCTTAGCTCAGTATATACTTCAAGCAGATGATAAAATAAAAAAGGCATACATTAAACAAAAGGTTCCTGTAGAGTACTACAGAAGTTTAAGGTGATAATACCTTCCCTAAACTTAACCAACCCCTTACTTAGATCTCTCCCCGCATTGTGTTTACGATGCAAAATTAGGTTTTCCTTCTTTTGACATTTTCCTTCGGATAAATCAAAGATCGGTTGTGAATTAAAAATGTGATTCAAACTAATTAATAGTTTGATATCCTATTTCCACCGCAACAGAAAATGGCGACTTCACTAGGGACCCTCCTAATTTTTAAGGGTTGCCCCTATTTTGTTTATCGTATGCTATTTTATTTTATTAATTATCTGTATATATTATTGTACCTTGTGGGGATATCTATTGTTGTGAGATAAGTCCTACACCCGGACTTGAGTGACCTTATTATAAGATGGTTATATATTCAAAGAGGCTTATAGAGAGTGAGTCCCGACCAAGCTGACTTGAGAATCACCACTCGATTGAGACCTTTCCATAAGATAGTTCGGTTGAACGAGTACAGTCATGAAAACTCTTACTATTTCCAGAAAGGAGTCTATGATATTGAGGACCGTAGTACCTTAACACCACCATGGCCTTATATAAGATGTAGTGCGGGAGTTATGAGGGAGTAGTCCCAAAATAATTGCTACGCGATACTACCCTCAAAAGAGGTTCTCTTGAGAATATTATTGACCCCCGAGTCAGTCAGAAGGTTGATAATATCCGAAGGAAGGGCTGATGACTTTGGGAACTTCTTTAGAACATTGTTCTGCAGGTACAACTAACCTTAGTACATACCCTGTGGGGATGGGTAGACCCTAACTCCTTGCACATACCTTTAACCTAGGAATTTGTATATGTGCATTGCATCCATAAAGCATCACATTTCATGGAATTCAAACTTTATTTATGAATATTGCAGGATACTATAGATTACAATAGAAGAAAAACTTTGAAATATACCTTTAAAAGTCTTAAGCTAGATGACCTAAGGAAGCTAGGAGTTTTAGTCTGAGATCAAGAAGGGTTCTGTAACCGGTATGGAAGGTTGTTACCTATGTTGGAACTTCAAGTGAACGAAGGACTTCTTTCGGTTTTGCTGCAGTTCTACGATCTGGACTACCATTGCTTCACCTTTCCCGACTATCAGTTATTACCTACTTTGGAAGAATATTCTCATCTTGTAGGGCTGTCTATTTTGGATAAAACTCCTTTCCCTTTCTTGAAGAAGGACCCTAAAGAGCAGGATATTGCTAAAGCCACATGTTTGAAGGTGTCTGACATTAAGGAGAACATGACTCATAAGGGTGAAATCTTTGGGTTACCTACCAAGTTCCTAATCGAGAAAGCCCAATATTATGTCGATCATTTAAGCATGCCTACATTTGAGACGATCCTTGCATTGCTTATCTATGGAGTGTTACTTTTCCCTAGTTTTGAAGGATTTGTCGACCTTAATGCCATCAAGATTTTCATGCAAAGGAATCCAGTACCAACCTTATTGGGTAACACTTATCATTCAGTCCATCTCTGAAACCTCTGTGGTGGAGGGATAATCACCTGTTATGTGCCGTTATTGAACAAGTGGTTTATTTGGCACTTGTCTAAGTCCGGTCCTTTTTGGAGTCCCACTCAAGGACGTTGGTCACAAAGGGTTATGGCTTTAACTCACTCGGATATTGACTGGTATAATCGCATGTATGATGGAATATTACTCATTGATGGTTGTGGAGATTTCGCTAACATGCCTTTGCTCGGTTTTAATGGGGGAGTTAGCTACAATCCAATCCTGGCTCACCGACAATTAGGATATCCCTTGAAGGAACCGCCTAAAAGCGTCTATGTAGAGAAAATTTTCTTTCAAGATAATAAAGAACTTCAAGATCAAATTGTATCGTCCTGGAAACACTTGTATAAGAAAGGTCGGGAAATCCTGGGAAGACTAAATTGTGTTTCTATGGAGCCATACCTTCAGTGGGTCCGAGAAAGGGCTATCAAATTGAAGATGTCGTATCCTCGTCAAGATCATTTACCTCCAAGAGAAGAACCTGTTAAGATTTTCATGACCGAAGCTGAGACTTTGAAGATCGCCTTGAAGAAATCACAACACGAAGCAGAAGCATGGAAGAACAAATACCATGTGATGGTCAGTGAGTACGACGAACTTCAAAAACAGCTTCAGTCAAAGAATGAAGAGGCACTTTCTGACAAGAAGAGAAGACTCTACGAGGATTTATTTTCCTCCGATTCTCGACCTGCTCGTCGAAGTTATGGATGATGTTTCCTTACGGTCATTATTAGCTTTTGCTTAGCTGTTTTCATTAAAGACTTTATATTTACTTGTAATCCAAAATTTCAAATTAATGAATAAAATTTCTTTGTTATTCCGCAATATTCATAAATAATTGAATTCCATGAAATCGTTTCATTCGCATTTTTTTTGCATTTTAGCATCATGTTCTTGCATTACATGTGTCTCCCGGTTTCTCATACTCGGTTTTCTCGCCTTCCAGTTTCGTTATCCTGAGTCGATACAACACTAGAGCTCAAGCTCGAAAGAGGATGGAAGACCAAGTTCGAGAAATGGATCATGTCAACAATGAACTCGCAGACCTTCGAGGGAATGTAGGAATGATTATAGAGTTTCTCCAGGTTATCAACGCAAAGTTGGATACTCAAACTACCGTGGTTTCTGAGATTAACGCTACTACTGTCGTAGATCCTCCGGTTGTTACTGCTGAAAATCCGTTTCCTTATGGTCTTTCACATAGTTTCATACATCCTATCGTTACGTCAGTCCAACAAACTATGCTTGTTGTACAAAATGGTCAACAAGCCATGCCCGTTATACAGAATGTTCAACAGACTGTGCCTTTGGTTTTCGTTATACAGAATGGTCAACAAGCCATGCCCGTTACACTCGGGCACAACCTTATCTTAATGATCCTGTTTATGAAATTCTGGATGATAATGATGAGGGGTACCATCCACGTGATAGGCTTCGTGAAGAAGTTGTTACTATTGATAAAAGACTGAGAAAGATGGAAGGGGACCAGATCTTTAGTGTTGCTGCTAGAGACATTTGTTTGGTTTCTGGCTTAGTTATTCCACCAAAGTTCAAGACTCCGAACTTTGTCTGCTATGAAGGGACTACTTGTCCGAAAATACATTTGATAATGTACTACCGTAGGATGGCTGCCCATGTGGAAAATGACAAATTGATGATTCACTGTTTTCAAGACAGTCTGAAAGGTGCTTCGTCGAAATGGTATTTGACATTGGACCAGTCTCGCATCAAGTCTTTTCAGGATCTGTCTGATGCTTTTATTAAGCACTATAAGTACAACATGAACTTGGCTCCTGACAGGAGACAACTTTTGAGTATGACTCAGAAAAGTTATGAGACCTTTAAAGAATATGCCCAGCGATGGAGGGAAATTGCTTCTCAAGTTGAACCTTCGTTGACTGATAAGGAACTAGCTGATTGGTTTGTCGACACCGTTCGTCCCGAATTCTATGGGAGGATGGTGGGTAGTGTAACCACGAATTTTGCTGATATTGTTCCTGTTGGAGTAAAGGTTGAATTGGCTATGAAAAGTGGAAAAATGTCTAGTGGTTCTGGCAGTTCAAGTTCAAAGGATCAAGCTAAGAAGGCTTCTTTCAATCCTCAGAAAAAGAAAGAAGGAGAGACTCATGTTGTATCTTCAGGTAGAAGGAGAGATCGGCAGTATCAATATCTGCCACAGTATGCTCAACCACATGGTTACCCGGTTCAGTATAACCCACCTCCATATGTGGCTGCTATTGCATCATCTTTTAGTCAACAGGCTCCACAAGCTCCTGCTTAACAGCCTATGCAGCAGGCTCTTGTTTATCCGCCTCCGATTTATCAGCAACCTCCGCCTAACTATCAGCAAGCGTCCAACGCTCCGGAAAATCAACAATCGAGGAATCAGGCACCCTACCAAAATGCTTCGAATAAGAGACAATACAAGACTTGTCCTTCGATTCTGATGACGTTCACCGAGTTATATCCTTACTTAGTACAACGAGGTTTGATCACTACTCGGGCTTTGGGTCCACCTCCAAATCCTTTGCCTGCCAACTACAATGTCGCCGCTCATTGTTTATTTCATGAGGGTGCGCTGGGTCATGATTTGGAGAACTGTTATGCTTTGAAAAACATTGTGAGGGATCTGATGGAAAAGAAGATCTTGTCGTTCAATGATTCGTCGCCCAATGTGAAAATAAACCCTCTGCCTACACATGGGGCCGTTAATGTTGTCGATGATTCGTCTGACGGGAATTTTATTCTTGAGGTATCCCAGATCAGGACTCCTTTTAAGGCATTCCATTCGAAGCTGTTTGAAGCAGGTTTAGTATCTGTTTCTCATACTGACTGTGCAAGTTGTGAAGAATGTGATAAAGGTTGTGTTATGGTTCAGAAAGATGTTCAGAGGTTGATTGATGACGGTTTCCTACAAGTAGTTAACAAGGCGAAAGAAGTTGTTGCAATTGAGCCTACCTTCAACTTGCCTGAACCAAGGGGTAGGATGCCAATGTTTAATCTTCCAGCGCCAAGTTCTGTCATGCCGGTGTTCAGTATGCCGAATCATATTACTCCAACGGTGGATCAACCTAAACCGTTGATCATTCAGAAGCCGAGTCCATTTCTGTTCAGTGATCCCAAAGTTGTACCTTGGAAGTATGATGTAACCGCGACTGATAAAGAATCTGGGAAGGTCATTCCAAGAGAAGCAGTGAAGGTTGATGGTGCAAGTGTGACCAACATAGATGGGGCAAGCAGGATGACTCGCAGTGGTCATGTCTACACACCTCGTTTTGATGAGGCTCCGCCTAAGGAGACAACTAATAATACTGCGGCGGCCACCAGAGATAAAGGTAAAAAGGTCGTTACCAATGACGAGGATGCTGAATTCCTAAGGATAATCAGAAAGAGCGATTATAAAGTTGTTGACCAGCTTCACCAGACTCCCTCCAAGATTTTTGTCTTATTGTTGTTATTGAATTCACCCGCGCATAGAGATGCTTTGCAGAAGGTGTTGAATCAAGCTCATGTTGCTCAAGACATCACTATTGGCCAGTTTGATAGCGTGATTGCTAACATCACTGCATGTAATACTCTCAGCTTCAGTAATGAGGAGCTGCTAAAAGAAGGTCTGAATCATAACCGCACTTTACACATATCCGTAAATTGTCAGGAGGATAATTTAGCAAGGGTGCTTGTGGATACCAGTTCTTCTTTGAACGTCCTACCCAAGAGGGTTCTCAGCAAGTTGGCTTACAAAGATATTGTGGTAAAGCCTACTTATTTAATTGTTAAGGCTTTTAGTGGTTCGCGTAGATCGGTGATTGGGGAAGTTGAGCTTCTGATTTTGATTGGTCTGCACGTGTTTAATATTACTTTCCAAGTCATGGATATCAATCCCAATTATAGTTGTCTACTTGGCAAAGCTTGGATCCATGCCGCTAGGGAAGTAACTTCTACCTTGCACCAAAAGATGAAATTCGTGATTAATGACAAGCTGGTAATCATACACGGTGAGGAGGATTTAATGGTTAGCAACTTATCGCCGTTCCGGTATATCGAGGCTGATGAAGACGCTTTGGAAAATTCTTTCCAAGCACTCGAGATTGCCAATGATGTTTTAGTGGAAGTCGAAGAAACTGTTGAGGTCCAGAGTAATCCATCTTTTGTGTCCTTGAAGAGTACGAGATCAACGATCGACAGGGGCATTCCTGAAAGATGGGGAGAAGTAATCAATATCAAGATGAAGACTGATCGATACGGGTTAGGTTACAGACCAACTCATGATAGAGCTTCAATATCTGTCGAAGGACGTCCGAAGATTTTCTAAGAAGTGTTTGTCAGTGGAGGTTTTCATGTTAATGCTATCAGTGACCATGATGAAGATGAAGATTTGAACAACTTGGTGTTTCAGAGTGATGCAGCGTTGAGTAACTGGGAGGCTATAGAGATTCCAGTTATTTTTCCATTGTAAAAGTAATTTAATTTTTCATTTGTGTTTTCAAATCCATAGCTCTGCCCAAGGCTATTGGATCGCTTTATAGGGCCACCTTTCATTTCAAACAATTATTAATAAATGCATTTTGTTCTCGTTCCATTTTAGCATTTTTTCGTTTTCACCTTTTAAAATGAAATTGGCAATCTTTTCAAAAACAAACTAAAAACATCTTCATTTTCTTTTGCATTTTCATTGAACATTTAATAAGATAAGCCTTTCAAACATGCAGTGGCATTATAACCTTTGTTGAATCCAATGACTCTATTATCTCTCCTGATTGAGATTCACCCATTTACCAAGCTGGAGATGAGGGTGAAGAAGATTTTGAAGTACCCACTGAACTGGAAAAATTGGTTGAGTACGAGTATACAGAACTTCAACCGCATAAGGAGCAGGTAGACTTGATTAATCTTGGCACAGATGAAGACAGGAAAGAGGTCAAGGTTGGTGCAATACTTGGGGCTGAGGTCAAGCAGAGATTGAAAAAGCTTTTGAAGGAGTATGTTGATGTGTTTGCATGGTCGTATCAAGATATTCCCAGTTTAGACACCGATATTGTTGTTCACAAATTGCCGTTTAAGCCTGATTGTCCGCCTATCAAGCAGAAACTTCGAAGAACGAGACCTGACATGGCTTTTATGATTCGAGATGAGGTGAAGAAACAGTTGGATGCAGGGTTCCTTGCAGTTGTAAAGTATCCGGATTAGGTTGACAACATTGTACTAGTTCCTAAGAAAGACGGCAAAGTCAGGATGTGTGTAGATTACAGGGATCTGAATAAAGCTAGTCCAAAAGACGATTTTCCTCTGCCTCATATTGATACACTTGTCGACAATACAGTTAGTTTTGTGGTGTTCTCATTTATGGATGGTTTCTCCGGTTAGAACTAGATCAAGATGGATCCAGATGACCGAGAAAAGACTACCTTCATTATTCCTTGGGGGACCTTCTGCTACAAGGTCATGCCCTTCGGGTTGAAGAACACACTGGCAACCTATCAACGTGCTATGACAACTCTCTTCCATGACATGATACACAAAGAGATTGAAGTGTATGTGGATAATATGATTGTTAAATCTCGGAATGAAGAGGAACATTTGGATCACTTGGTGAAACTGTTTGAATGACTCAGGAAGTATCAGTTGAAGTTGAATCCTGCTAAGTGTACTTTTGGTGTCAGATCCGGAAAGTTACTTAGTTTTATCGTCAGCCAACGAGGAATTGAAGTAGATCCTGATAAAGTCCGAGCCATTCAAGACATGCCAGCTCCGTGGACTGAAACACAAGTCAGAGGTTTTCTTGGACGTTTGAATTACATCTCCAGGTTTATCTCTAACATGACTGCCACTTGTGAACCGATATTCAAGTTGCTATGCAAGGGGTAGACTGTTGATTGGAATCCCGATTATCAGCGAGCATTTGAGAAGATCAAGGATTACTTGCAAGAGCCTCCTATCTTAATTCCTTCTGTTCATGGAAAACCGTTGTTCATGTACCTCACTGTTCTTGAGAAGTCTATGGGTTGCATACTTGGGCAGCACGATGAGACTGGAAGAAAGGAACATGCCATATACTTCCTGAGCAAGAAGTTTACCGATTATGAAAACAGATATTCCCTTTTGGAGAAAACTTGTTGTGCGCTAGCATGGGCTGCTAGGCGTCTCAGACAGTACATGATTTGTCATACCACGTTGCTGATTTCGAAGATGGATCCAATCAAGTACATTTTTGAAAATCCTGCTCAAACTGGAAGACTTTCCCGTTGGCACATGTTGTTATCCGAATATGACATCCAGTATGTACCTTTGAAGGCTATTAAAGGAAGTATCTTGTCAGACTACCTTGCAAATCAGCCAGTCGAAGATTATGAACCTTTCAAGTTCGATTTCCCAGATGAAGACATCTTGTTGATAAAAAGCGATTGCGAAGAGCCAAGTCCTGACAAAGGTCCCGAGCCGGGTCTCTGGTGGAGGATGATGTTTGATGGTTCCTCAAATTACAGTGGGTATGGTATAGGCGCCGTGTTGATGAATCCAAAAGATGGCTTTACTCCATTTACGACAAGGTTGGATTTTGAATGTACAAATAATATCGCCGAATATGAAGCATGCATTCTTGGTCTTGAAGCGGCTATTCATATCAGAATCAAACTTCTCAAAGTCAGTGGAGATTCGGCTTTGGTTATTTATCAAGTAGAAGGTAAATGGGAGACGAAGCATGAGAAGTTAATTCCTTACAAAGACTACATTATCGAGTTGATTAAGTACTTCGATGAGATCAAGTTCGAACATGTTCCGAGATCTGAGAATCATGTGGCCGATGCCTTAGCCATTTTAGAGTCCATGTGGAAAGTCAGATTGGTAAATGAAGCACCTCTCATTCGAATTGAATGCAAGACCGAGCCCGCTTACTGTCAAGTGGTTGAAGAGGACGAGGTGAATGAAAAACCTTGGTTTCATGATATTAAGAAAATTTGCTCAAGCGGGAGTATCCCAATGGCGCTACCGGTCTCGACAAGAAGACTTTGAGAAGACTGGAATCCAGGTTCTTCATCAGCACTGGTGTGCTATACAAAAGAAATTACGACATGGTCTTACTCAGATGTGTTGATAAACGAGAAGCAGACATGTTACTTCAAGAGATTCACGAAGGGACCTTTAGGAATCATGCCAATGGTTATGCTATGTCTAAAAAGATGTTAAGGGCTGGATATTACTAGTTAACCATGGAATCTGACTGCATCCAATATGCCAGAAAATGTCATAAGTGCCAAATCTATGCTGACAAGATGCATGTTCCTCATGCACCGTTGAATGTTTTGACTTCCCCATGGCCTTTCTCCATGTGGGGCATTGACATGATTGGGGAAATTGAGCCGAAAGCTTCTAATGGTCACCGATTCATTCTCGTTGCTATAGATTACTTCACCAAATGGGTAGAAGCTGCTTCCTACGCCAACGTGACCAAGCAAGTAGTTGCTCGCTTCATCAGGAAAGAGATTATCTGCCGTTATGGAGTTCTGAGTCGAAACATAACTGACAATGGTACCAATATGAATAACAAGACTATGAAGGAGTTATGTGACACTTTCAAGATTGCGCATCACAATTTTTCTCCTTACCGTCCTAAGATGAATGGAGTTGTGGAAGCTGCGAACAAAAATATCAAAAAGATCCTGCAAAAGATGGTTAAGACTTACAAGGATTGGCATGAAATGTTACTGTTTGCTTTGCACGGATACAGAACTACCGTTCGAACTTCAACAAGGGCAACTCATTTTTCACTAGTGTATGGAATGTGTAACACCCCCTTCTATACCCCAAATAAATGCATATAAAACAATTAAGCACATACAAGTTATCAGAGTAAAAAGGTTTTATAATAAGGTATAAAAGAAGAATGCCACAATTTCACCAATAAAACACTTTCACAATTTGCTCCATAAAATATGTAACATTTTCAATTTAAGCGGAAGATAAAATCATTTAATCAGTTCCAAATATTAATTCACGTACACATAAGCTATCCAATTTAATATATATCATATCAGTTAGATTACAAAACCACATCAGCTGATACACCGCAATGTATCACAAAAGGGTGACTATACTAGTCTAACTACCCGGTGTTACATATCAGAGCAGTAGACTCAAAAGAATGAAGATTATTCTTCACAAAAGGACTCCAGCATCCTAATCTGCAATGCCTCATAGAGCATTATAAAACAGCAGAAGGGTGAGAAATATAACCATAATAATCAAAGCATAAGATTATATATATATAGGTAATCATATAACACATATTCACATTTCTCACCACACTTCATTCTCTTAGTCATATATACTACCACACATGTATATATACAAACATGGATATCCACAAGCATTCCCACATTATGTATACACTTACAATTTCCACAATCTCATCATCCACACATAAGCATCACTTCATGCATATGTCATATATCAATGTGACTCAACAACTCAATGCAACTCATGCAATGCGGTACCGACTCTCGTTATCTTTTTTCGGTTTTTACATTAAACCGGGTCCACACTTCTAGACCGATAACCCGTTATCTTTTTTCGGTTTTTACATTAAACCGGGTCCACACTTCTAGACCGATAACCACAAAGGCCCGTCCTCTAAGCCTTCAAACCCACACTTCTAGGTTTGGGACAAGCCACTAGTTTCCACGAAACTAACAGACATTGCCTCTTGACTAAATGATGCATGTACAATCAACCACAACAAATGCACTTAAGACCGACATCTTAATCTCATGCATTTACATAATTCATCACTTCAAGAATTACACAATGATTGTACATACAACATATATCAAACATTTATCAATGTATTCATTTCACACATCATCATATTCAACAACAATGCACACATATCACATATGTTCCCATGCATTCACACCACAATCGCATACATATATGCACTCGCAATTCATTAGACGATACACATACATTTCTCATTGTATTCCCATTGTGTCTCTAATTATCACAAAAATCAAGGTATTCTCATTACAATACCAATCATACAATTATAAGTTATGCACACATATTCAAAATGTTCTCATGCATACTCATTACATAATTGTACACAACAATCAAACATCCACAACTCTAGGATTCACGCCCGAAGGCTACCCACAGCACATGTTATCGTAATAGTTCACATACTCATTCATAACATAGAAGTATAAACATATACGAATCAACCAAACAATCACCATTTGGATAACACAGCAAAGGAAATGTACTGCCACATTCGCCTTCATTCGCCTGGCGAACCCTCGCAGCGAACCTTCGCCTGGCCTTCGCCTGGCGAACTCTCTCAGCGAACACTCGCTAGGCTTCGCCTGGCGAGACTTCCCAGCGAGCCCAAGTCAGTAGCTACTGACTTCATTCGCCACCATTCGCCAGCACCTTCGCTGGGCGAACCTTCGCCATCCCACTTCGCCTGGCGAGCCCACCAGCGAAGTCTACTGGGACTTAAATATAATTATTCGCCAACATTCGCTAGGCTTCGCCTGGCGAAGCTTCGCCTTCGCTCGCCTGGCGAGAGCCAGCGAACCTGCGCAGAACAGAACCCTATTCTGTTCCACCTCCACCATCCACCATCATCCAACTTCTCACACAACAAAATCAGTACAAACAGCATCAACACATGTTACCCAACCATTCTACGGCATTATTGCTCAGTTTCAACCGATTAAATCCTCAATCTACCGATTATTCCAACTTTTGCCCTAATTGGAAAGTGATGAAAACTCTACCAAAACCCCAACCCAACATACATAACATCATACAATGATCAAATAGAAACATTTCTCACCCTTACCTCGATTAATCGGAGCTTTGATGTTGGTTCTTGATGATTTCCACTTTTCCTCTTCTTCTCTTCTCTTTCTCTCCTTTCTTCTTCTTTCCTCTTTCTTTCCAAATGTTTTCTATCTTTCTTTTCTTTTCTTTCTCTCTTATATATTTCCTTCATTTTCCTTCCTCTCCAATTCCTTCTTAATTCTCTATTAATCCCAATTAATAAAAATTAATTTCCAACATTGATAAAATCCCACTAAATAAATTAATTACTACAATTAATTATTTAATGAAATTTGGGCTGTTACAACTCTCCCCCACTTTAGGAATTTTCGTCCTCGAAAATGTTACCTGATTCAAACAGTTCTGGATAAGACTCTTTCATCCGACTCTCAAGCTCCCAAGTAACATTTCCACCAGCCGATCCTCCCCACGCGACCTTCACTAAAGCGATCTCTTTACCTCGAAGCTGCTTCAATTTCCGATCCTCTATCCGCATAGGTGATGTCTCAACAGTCAGGTTATCTCTCACCTGCACATCATCTACTTGGACTACATGAGACGGATCCGCAATGTATTTCCTCAACTGAGATACATGGAATACGTCATGAAGATTAGCAAGCGACGGTGGTAAAGCCACACGATAGGCCACTTCTCCTATCCTTTGCAAAATCTGATAAGGACCAATGAAACGCGGCGACAACTTGCGCGACTTCAGTGCCCTACCAACACCTGTCATCGGAGTGACTCGAAGAAACACATGATCTCCCTCTTGAAATTCAAGTGCCTTCTTCCTCTTGTCATAATAACTCTTCTGACGACTCTGAGTAATTCTCATCTTCTCTTGAATCATCTTGATCTTATCAGTAGTCTGTTGAACTAACTCGGGTCCAACAACAGAACTCTCTCCGGACTCGAACCAACACAATGGTGTCCTACACCTCCTACCATACAACGCCTCAAATGGTGCCATACCAATACTCGAATGGAAACTGTTGTTGTAGGTAAACTCAATCAAAGGCAAGTAGCTATCCCAAGCTCCTCCTTTTTCCAATACACAAGCTCTCAAAAGATCTTCAAGCGACTGAATCGTCCTCTCCGTCTGACCATCAGTCTGCGGATGATAAGCTGAGCTCAAACGCAACTTAGTACCCAAAGCACTCTGCAGGCTCTCCCAAAATCTCGAAGTAAACCGCGGATCTCTATCCGAAACAATACTTAACGGAATACCATGCAGACACACAATCCTCTCAATATACAACTTAGCCAACTTCTCCAAAGGGTAATCCATACGCATAGGAATAAAGTGAGCAGATTTAGTCAACCTGTCCACGATAACCCAAATAGCCTCAAAATTACTCGGCGTCCTCGGCAAACCCGATACAAAATCCATGGAGATACTAACCCATTTCCACTCAGGAATAAACAACGGCTTCATCAAACCCGATGGCTTCTGATGCTCAATCTTCGACTTCTGGCAAGTCAAACAAGAATACACAAATTCCGCAATATCCTTCTTCATACTAGGCCACCAAAATACTTTCCTCAAATCCTGATACATCTTAGTAGCACCCGGATGAATACTCAATCCGCTACGATGTCCTTCCTCAAGGATGCTCTTCTTAAGCTCAACCATGTTCGGAACACAAACTCGGTCCCGACATCTCATAATACCATTCTCATCAATCCGAAAATCACCACCTTGGCCTTGGTTGATTAAAGTCAACCGATCAACTAAGCTCAAATCCGATTTCTGTCCTTCTCGAATTTCGTCCAAAATACCACTCGTAAGCTTTAACATACCCAACTTAAATCCAAAAGAAGTCTTCTCACATACCAAACTCAAATCCCGAAATTGCTCGACCAATTCTAACTCTTTCACCATCAATGCTGACATATGCAATGATTTCCGACTCAATGCATCCGCTACTACATTCGCTTTACCCGGATGGTAGTTCAGGCCAAAATCATAATCCTTCAAAAGTTCAAGCCATCTTCTTTGTCTCGCATTCAATTCCTTTTGATCAAAAAGATATCTCAAACTCTTGTGATCACTAAACACTTCAAATCTTGCACCAAACAAATAATGTCTCCAAAGCTTCAACACGAACACAACGGCGGCCAACTCTAAGTCATGCGTCGGATAACTCTTCTCATGCACTTTGAGTTGCCTCGAAGCATAAGCCACAACTCGGTTATTCTGCATCAACACACCTCCTAAACCCATCAAAGAAGCATCACAATACACAACGAATGGTTCTTCCGGATTTGGCAGAATCAAAACAGGAGCTGTCGTCAACCTTCGCTTAAGTTCTTGAAAACTCGCTTCACACTTGGCGTCCCAAACAAAGGCTTGACCTTTCCTAGTCAACTGCGTCAACGGCAACGATAACTTAGCGAATCCTTCAATAAACTTCCGATAATAACCGGCTAAACCAAGAAAACTTCTGATCTCAAAAACCAACTTCGGAGTCTCCCATTGCGACACCGCTTCAACCTTCGACGGATCAACCGCAACACCACTACTAGAAATCACATGACCAAGGAAACTAACTTCCTTCAACCAAAATTCACACTTAGAAAGCTTTGCAAACAATTGCTTCTCTCTCAACACAGTTAACACAATCTTCAGATGCTCGGCATGCTCTCCTTCGCTCTTCGAATAAACCAAGATGTCGTCGATAAACACCACCACAAACTTATCCAAATAAGGATGGAAAATCCTATTCATGTACTCCATAAATACACCCGGTGCATTAGTCACACCAAATGGCATCACAGAATACTCATAGTGTCCATACCTCGTTCGGAAGGCCGTCTTCTGAATATCCTCAGCTTTCACACGGATCTGATGATACCCAGATCTCAAATCAATCTTGCTGAACACGCTTGCACCAACCAACTGATCCATCAGATCATCAATCCTTGGAAGTGGATACTTATTCTTAATAGTCACCTTGTTCAACTGTCTGTAATCCACACAGAGCCTCATAGAACCCCCTTTCTTCTTAACCAACAAGACCGGTGCACCCCACGGTGACACGCTCGGACGAATAAACCTCTTTTCAAGCAAATCCTCAAGTTGACTCTTCAACTCTTTTAACTCTGAGGCCGACATACGATATGGAGCCATCGATATCGGACTAGTTCCAGGAATCAAATCTATCGAAAACTCCACTTCTCGCTCCGGCGGTAAATCCTTTATCTCATCAGGGAATACTTCCGGGAAATCTCTAACAATGGGCAAAGCCTCAATCCCTTCACTCTCACTAGTCCTCAAAGTTGACATAAGCATAAATACCTTAGCCCCATCTCGCACCGATTCTTTCACTTGTTTCTTCGTCATAAACAATTCCCTTTCAACATCCGAGTCGGGAAAAATAACCGTTTTGTCAAAACAGTTAATATACACACGATTGAATTTTAACCAATTCATTCCAAGAATGACATCCAGTTGATCCAAATGAAGACACACTAAATCAATCCCAAAATCTCTACCGAAAATACTCAATGGGCAATTCAAGCAAACATACGGTGTAGTTACCGAACCCATAGCAGGAGTATCAATAACCATACCGCCACCAATCACGGACAACTCAAGATTCAACCTTCTAACACAATCCAAAGAAATAAAAGAATGCGTAGCTCCGGTATCAATTATAGCGATCAAAGGTGTACCATGAATGAAGCACGTACCTCGGATCAATCGATCGTCGCTAGCAGTCTCAGATCCAGATAGAGCGAACACTTTCCCGCTCCCTTGATTCTTCTTCGGCTTATCGCACTTGGTACTGATGTGCCCTCGCTCACCACAGTTATAGCAAGTAACACCCGCACCGCTTCTACACTCTAGAGCCTTGTGGCCTGGCTTGCCACACTTAAAACACCTTGGTTCAACACTTTTGCACTCCGGGGCACGATGCCCCGCTTCACCACAAGTGTAACACCTAACCGGGGTAGAAGCTCCCCCACTTGGCTTCTTGCCAAAACCAACCTTTTGTTTCCCCTTATCAGCAGGAGTTACGTAAGGTTTTCCTCTGAATTGTCCCTTTCCTTTCTTGTCACTTAGACTTTTGTAGTGGCTGGACCTAGCCCTACTGTCTTCGTCATAAATTCTGCTCTTGTTAACCAACTCAGAAAACCGCCTGATTTCCTGGTATCCAATAGCTTGTCTAATCTCAGGTCTCAAACCGTTCACAAACTTGAGGCACTTAGACCTCTCAGCATTACCAGTATTATAGTGAGGACAAAATTTGATCAACTCCTCAAATTTCGCCGCATACTCAGCAACCGTCGAATTACCTTGCTTCAACTCAAGAAATTCGATCTCTTTCTTCCCCCGCACATCCTCTGGAAAATACTTCTCCAGAAAGGTTTCTCTAAACAAATCCCAAGTAATCACAATATCATCTTCCTCAAATCTTTGGCGAGTATTACCCCACCAATCTTCAGCTTCTTCTTCGAGCATATGAGTCCCAAACTGCACCTTCTGGGCATCCGAGCAACTCATAACTCGAAAAATCTTTTCCACGGCTTTCAACCAAATTTGTGCCTTGTCCGGTTCATGAGTTCCCTTGAAGACCGGAGGGTTATTCTTTTGGAATTTCCCCAAAGCACGGAATCCATCATCAGCACGATTCCTCTCATTCACATTGGCCGGAGGATTCTGCCCAATTGCCCCCGCCAATCTCGTCAATGCCTCCGCAATCGCTTCGTCGTTCCTTCCTGCAACCATCTTACTAATTCCAGCAACAGAACCACGTAAGAACAACCAATATTGATAATACAACACACGCATATCAATGACACATAGGGAAAACACTCTAACAACTTGGCCGGACGGACCGACCTGCTCTGATACCACTATTGTAACACCCCCTTCTATACCCCAAATAAATGCATATAAAACAATTAAGCACATACAAGTTATCAGAGTAAAAAGGTTTTATAATAAGGTATAAAAGAAGAATGCCACAATTTCACCAATAAAACACTTTCACAATTTGCTCCATAAAATATGTAACATTTTCAATTTAAGCGGAAGATAAAATCATTTAATCAGTTCCAAATATTAATTCACGTACACATAAGCTATCCAATTTAATATATATCATATCAGTTAGATTACAAAACCACATCAGCTGATACACCGCAATGTATCACAAAAGGGTGACTATACTAGTCTAACTACCCGGTGTTACATATCAGAGCAGTAGACTCAAAAGAATGAAGACTATTCTTCACAAAAGGACTCCAGCATCCTAATCTGCAATGCCTCATAGAGCATTATAAAACAGCAGAAGGGTGAGAAATATAACCATAATAATCAAAGCATAAGATTATATATATATAGGTAATCATATAACACATATTCACATTTCTCACCACACTTCATTCTCTTAGTCATATATACTACCACACATGTATATATACAAACATGGATATCCACAAGCATTCCCACATTATGTATACACTTACAATTTCCACAATCTCATCATCCACACATAAGCATCACTTCATGCATATGTCATATATCAATGTGACTCAACAACTCAATGCAACTCATGCAATGCGGTACCGACTCTCGTTATCTTTTTTCGGTTTTTACATTAAACCGGGTCCACACTTCTAGACCGATAACCCGTTATCTTTTTTCGGTTTTTACATTAAACCGGGTCCACACTTCTAGACCGATAACCACAAAGGCCCGTCCTCTAAGCCTTCAAACCCACACTTCTAGGTTTGGGACAAGCCACTAGTTTCCACGAAACTAACAGACATTGCCTCTTGACTAAATGATGCATGTACAATCAACCACAACAAATGCACTTAAGACCGACATCTTAATCTCATGCATTTACATAATTCATCACTTCAAGAATTACACAATGATTGTACATACAACATATATCAAACATTTATCAATGTATTCATTTCACACATCATCATATTCAACAACAATGCACACATATCACATATGTTCCCATGCATTCACACCACAATCGCATACATATATGCACTCGCAATTCATTAGACGATACACATACATTTCTCATTGTATTCCCATTGTGTCTCTAATTATCACAAAAATCAAGGTATTCTCATTACAATACCAATCATACAATTATAAGTTATGCACACATATTCAAAATGTTCTCATGCATACTCATTACATAATTGTACACAACAATCAAACATCCACAACTCTAGGATTCACGCCCGAAGGCTACCCACAGCACATGTTATCGTAATAGTTCACATACTCATTCATAACATAGAAGTATAAACATATACGAATCAACCAAACAATCACCATTTGGATAACACAGCAAAGGAAATGTACTGCCACATTCGCCTTCATTCGCCTGGCGAACCCTCGCAGCGAACCTTCGCCTGGCCTTCGCCTGGCGAACTCTCTCAGCGAACACTCGCTAGGCTTCGCCTGGCGAGACTTCCCAGCGAGCCCAAGTCAGTAGCTACTGACTTCATTCGCCACCATTCGCCAGCACCTTCGCTGGGCGAACCTTCGCCATCCCACTTCGCCTGGCGAGCCCACCAGCGAAGTCTACTGGGACTTAAATATAATTATTCGCCAACATTCGCTAGGCTTCGCCTGGCGAAGCTTCGCCTTCGCTCGCCTGGCGAGAGCCAGCGAACCTGCGCAGAACAGAACCCTATTCTGTTCCACCTCCACCATCCACCATCATCCAACTTCTCACACAACAAAATCAGTACAAACAGCATCAACACATGTTACCCAACCATTCTACGGCATTATTGCTCAGTTTCAACCGATTAAATCCTCAATCTACCGATTATTCCAACTTTTGCCCTAATTGGAAAGTGATGAAAACTCTACCAAAACCCCAACCCAACATACATAACATCATACAATGATCAAATAGAAACATTTCTCACCCTTACCTCGATTAATCGGAGCTTTGATGTTGGTTCTTGATGATTTCCACTTTTCCTCTTCTTCTCTTCTCTTTCTCTCCTTTCTTCTTCTTTCCTCTTTCTTTCCAAATGTTTTCTATCTTTCTTTTCTTTTCTTTCTCTCTTATATATTTCCTTCATTTTCCTTCCTCTCCAATTCCTTCTTAATTCTCTATTAATCCCAATTAATAAAAATTAATTTCCAACATTGATAAAATCCCACTAAATAAATTAATTACTACAATTAATTATTTAATGAAATTTGGGCTGTTACAGAATGGACGTTGTTCTTCCCATCGAAGTTGAGTTACCTTCTTTAAGGGTGTTGATGGAAGCCAAGCTGGACGAAGACGATTGGGTTCAAGACAGATATGACCAGCTAAATCTCATCGACGAGAAGCGCTTGACAGCTATGTGCCATGGTCAGCTATATCAGAATCGAATGAAGAGAGCTTTTGACAAGAAAGTTCGACCTCGTGAGTTCTGTCAAGGAGAGCTCGTACTCAAAAAAATCTTGCCAGTTCACAAAGACATGCGTGGAAAATGGATACCCAACTATGACGGCTCATTTGTTGTTAAGACAATCTTCTCTAGAGGATCACTAATTCTTACGACAATGGACGGTGAAGAGCTCGCCCATCTTGTGAACTTTGATGCAGTCTGAAAATATTATGCCTAAAGAAAAAAAAACAAAAAATATACAGCTCGCTAAGTTGAAAACCCGAAAGGGCGGCTTAGGCAAAAATGAGCGTCCCGGTGGATTGAAAACCCGAAAGGGCGGTCCAGGAAAAAGTTAGGGACAAAGCCATTTCACTGCATCGGGTGACACCAAGCATTGTAGGCACATTAACAGAAATCCATTCCAAATCCAATCGCTCTCTTCAGAAGCAAGGTTTTGGGTAGTTTTAGTCTTTAGGGTCGGTAGGTCATTGGATTCAATGTAACCTTTCCCATATTGGGAATTGTAATTTTCCATGGTGTTATGCCTTTAGCAAGTTACCATTCTTTAATAAAATTTACCTTTTTCTATTCAATTTCCTTGTTCATATTATCTCCATTTTATTTTGTTATGCAATTTGCTTTTGTTAATAAAAATTTGAACGTGAAAAGTGTTTTCAAAACTTTTAAAACTATTTTCTCGAAAACGCATTTGGAAATGAAGGTTATTTTGACTTATGGAAATCTTTGAAGGATCTCTTCGTTCCTCAATAAGTCTCATTTGTTGCATAAGCATTTGCCAGCATCTTCCCAGTGTTAGTCCCCAGCGAGACTTTAAGCTGACAACACTTTAGATTCACCCGATAAATCCAGTGGGATCATTTGTTCCTCAATGGAATTGCCTTACTACCCTCAGGAAATTATCCCCAGGAGATCGATGTTCTCTCCAAGAAGTCAAGTTACTTTCCCAGGAATATTTGGTGAATTCTCCTCAGTAAGTATGATGAACTCTCTCAGGGAAGTTTGATATGTTTTATCCCCAGTCGGATGTACCTTTCTCCAGGAAGCCGAGGTACTATTCTCAGGAAGTTGCTACACTATCTCTATGAAGTTGCCTAGCTCTACGTCTTTCCCATGAAGCAGATATTTATTTTATCCCCGGAAGTCTCGGATCCTAAGATTTTCTTCGGCTGATTATGATTCATGATAGTAATCTCTCCAGTGAAGTCATGATTTCATACTATCCAGGGAGGTTTTATCGTATCCCCATGAGAAGTTGTGATACCATATCCCCAGGCGGACTATTTTCTCCCCAGAGAAGTTCGAATTTCGAAGAAAGGTTTGGCTCTACCATCAAATTTCCCTATCCCTCGGTAGATGTACTGTTGCAGTGGTCTTCAGGGCATCCCCGGTGAGATGTTTATTTCATCTCATGTCTCCTCTCTCATCTGTTTTGTCAGCATATGCATATGCATACGTATTAACATAAGCATTACATACTCATTTCATTTCATTCCCATACACATCGACATATGCATTAGCATCTGCATTGTTTTGCTATCCTGGTCATCTTTTGTCTGGGTTTGTTTGTTCTCTCCAAGTAGATCGTCAGCCCTAGGCATAAAATACGCATTTGTTTCCGGTTCCCCACAGAGTTCAACCCTCGTGGACGATGGTTATTTTTGTTATCTTTCCGCGCTAGGATAAGATAATCCCCATTTGAGTTCATTTCCTCAAGGGAGTCTTGTTTGTCAGTTCTTTCTAGCCCTATTCTAGATCGAACTTCGGTCCCGTCGGTCGCCGAACCTATATGGGCGTGCATTTATTTTGCACTATCTTTCAAGAAAAGCATTTACAATCCTTTGCAGATATACGACAGTTCTCGCCTGAGAAGCTTATCACTACATTACACAACAGACAAGCAACAGTTCCTAGCCGAGGAGCTTATCACCTACTGTTGCACCCCAAATTTTGACCCCTTAGATCCTCATGATCATTTTAGGAGCATATTCATGTGGTTATCTAACCCTAACCCAGTTCAAGCTTGTCTTTGTTAAAAATACAGATGAATCAGGGTTCCGCACAGTCAAATCGAAGCTTCAAGGTTTTAATCAATCAATGTTTTGGGTTGATTCAATCATGGAACAAGGTCAAGGGTATTATATGAGGTCAAATAAGAATTCAATTTGAAGTTGTCACACCAGAATCAAGAATAGTGTATTTCAGGGTACCCGATTAGGGTTTTCAGATCAGGAAAAGTCAACTGTGGTTTGACTTTTGATTTAAAAGGTGTTATAATGGTGGGATCTTGGTCCAACAAGTTCATATGGCTTAACAAAGTCCATTCAAGAAGTTTCAAAGTCTCAGAAGGTCCAGAGTGTCAACAAGCGACTCGGTAGTCACCGATCGATCGTACGGTTGACCGAAAAGTCAACTCTTTAATTTTAAGGAATCTGACCTCAAGGTGTGAATAAAAAATGTTCCTTATGTCATATTTCACTTGCCCATAAATTTTCATGACCATTAGATCAAGGATGAAGGAGTAATCGAAAAATCGGGAAATTAGGGTTTTGAAAAGGGCTAGACCCTAACTCCTTAACCACACACCCAAATGAGTTGGTTCAAAGCTCATTAGAAAGCTCTTGACAAGTCCTACAAAAGTCCCACAGTGATCCACAATCAGAAAATGCATATTTTTGGAGTTAGGATCAAATTCATTACAAGAGGGGAAAATAACTTAGAAAAAATTCTAAGTTATTTCACTTTTAAAGCTTATTTTCAGCCAACTTTGGAGGGATTTTTGACATAGTTCCAATTGGAGTTAGAAATTATGGATAACATAAATTTTTTAGAGCTACATGATGGCTTTCCAAAAAGTATTAGAACTCCTCAAAAGGATTTGTGAGCTGAAAGTTATGGATTTGGCAAGATGGTGTTTTCACACTTGAGTCCCACATTGACAAATTTTCATAAATTCATTCTTTGATCACTTGAACCTTTCTCAGCCCTTGGATCTTATTTTATCTGATATGTAGAGACTTTGTAGCATAGAAATGTGAAAGATATGCAGAGGAATTGAAGTTTGGGAAGCAAAGCAAGTAGGCTTGCAAGTTGCCTTGCAACTTGCATTAAAATATTGTAAAAAAAGCAAGAGGTGGAAAGGTGAAGTTTTGCACCAGCCATGAACCTACACTCCCTAGCCTCACTTCAGCCACCCTAAAATCATCATGACACTTGACTTCAAGCTTACCTCCAAGCCAAGAAAACTCTTTGAGAGATTTGATCCAAAAAGCAACTTTTCCCTCCTAGGAAGGAAATCTTCAAATCTGTCCATGCCCTCTCATTTGCCTATAAATAGAAGCCTTCTCTACCTCATTCAACACACAAGAACTCCTCTAAAAACCATAGAAGTTGCAAGCTCTCACTCTTTCACTCTTTGCTCCAAATTCATAAAATCCCAAAATCCACCAAAACCACAAAAAACTTTCTTGACAATCCAGCTGCCATACTCATTTCCCTACACTCAAACTCACCAAAAACCATCTACACAATCCATAAATATTATGTAGAAGGTGTTCCAACCTTTGAACCCCTCAAAAACCTCATTCTCCCAAAGGTCAACTTCCATTCCAAGCAACTTTGACCACAATGTATAAAATCAGCCAAATCATGGTCTAGACATTTTCTTGATGTTCTAATTATTCAAACATCTCACATATACCATCTCTCAACTGTCCAAGGCATTGAAAGTCATTGGTGAAGCTTGATTCTCAATCTGTCCTAAGGTTGGTATTTTGCTTCAAAAGGAAGAAAGGTGCAAGCTATGTGACTGAAGCTTCTCTGGTTTTCTTGGTGCTATTTTGCTTGTTCAAATTTGTCTACAAGAGGTATGTAGCATTGAACTCACCTCATTCATTATCATGCCATAAAAATAGCATTAATGTGTTTTGACATAAAGCTTGTTTTACCACTGTTTTTGTATCCATGTGCCAAATTTTGTGATGTTAGAGGTATGACCATTTTTGTTATTCTAACACAATTATTATCATGTATGTGATGAGTATATGCCATTTATTCATCATGAAACAGCCCCTCATTTGAAAACACCTCTGTTGCATCACTGAACTAAAAAAACTGTCTTGCATACATAACAGTCCACATGCCATTTCTTGCTATGTTGGTTGTGTACTTGTCTTGTGGGTTCAATCATTTCTAATATCATGTTTGTAGAGTGTATGAATGACTGGCAAGAGTTGTTTGCATCTAAGTTAAGTCATTACCCTCAAAATGCATTTTCAACAAAAATGAGCATCACCATACCAGTTTTGGATTTTCTTAGTTTTTGATTAACTTTGGAATGCAAAAACTTCATTTAGATGATGTGTAACTTGTGTGAAATGAATGCTTAACATGAACATGTGCCTAAACTTGTTTTGCACTTCTTGTTGTTTTTCAATATGTCACTTCTGCCATGAATATGTCACCTGCATTCCCACTGGTTTTAAGGCTTGTTTACATGTTTGAGACCACTTGTCTACCTATTTGTAACATGTTTGAAGTGTTGGTTTGATCAAATTGTGCATACAACATGTTTTGAATTTCATCTTGCATCTTAAGGGTCATTTTCCCCATGAAGAGTTCATTTCCATTTCCATTCAGTTTGAAACCAATCTTGGTGATCAAAAATCATTTATCAACATGTCTTTAAGATGTACATGTGGCTTACTTGCTCTGATTGTGCTTAGAATATTGAACTGCACTTTTTCATGCTTCATCAAAACACCATGTAGCAATTGGAACCTCATTTTTCATACAAGCCTATTTTGTAACCAATCTTGTGCTTGAACTTACTTGGTAACATATTTGCAATATGTGTATGTGAGCTACTTGGTCTGATTATGCTTTAAGCTTGAATTGGATTCTTTCATGCATTTCATAAATGTCAACTTGCACTTAGCATACCAGTTTGCATTACAACCTGTTTTAAACCATTTCATGAACTTGAATTCATCTATCAACATGTATGTGAGTAGTGTGTATGATCTACTTGATGTAATTATGCATTAAATCTGACTGGAACATTTAGGTGCATTTCATCCATACCATTTTACAACTTGATTGACATTTCTCATCACAGCCTGTTTTGCACCTGATCTCTTGCTCATCTTCATTCATCAACATGTTTTTGTTGTGTATATGTGTTTTATTTGATCTAGAACTGCCTAGGACTGAAACTGAACATCCTCATGCACTTCACAAGCACAAACTTGCATCTTGATCACCACTTTTCACACCAGCCTGTTTTGAGCCATACCTTTTGTTTAAATTCATCCAATAATATGTATATGACTTGTCTAGGTGATTCATTTTATCAAAAGGTGCATAAAAACAGAACTTAACTTCAGCCTGCATTTCATCAATACCAACTTGCAACTTGACTGTCCTTTTCCACCACAGTTTGTTTTGAATTCCACTTTGTGCTCATCTTCATTCATCAACATATTCATAATGTGTGTGTGTGTGTGATTGGTTTGAATTAAAAATGATTAGAACAGGTTTTGAGTTTCAAAATGCATTCCAAAACTCCAAAAGGCATGTGCTATCGTGTTTTGATTTAGGGAGGGTATTTCAAAAAACTAACAGTGCCATCATGTTCCTCATGAAATTTCACGCAAGATTGACTAAAGTTTTGTTAAAATCCATCAAGATTTGGTTAAGTTATGATGTAAAACGCAAATCAGTTTTTCATGTGTTTTTGGTTCTTGCCTTGCCCAAGTTTTCATGATAAAGTATCCCATATATATTTATGGGGTGGCATTTGTACTTGGATGTACAGCCACCCCAGTGGTAAACACACTTGCACATAAGCGCGCCTTTCACCTCTTGAATCTGGGTTCGATCCATAGTGGAGATCAACCCTTTTGCTTTTTTCCATTTTTTTACTTGTTCTATTATTTTCTTCTTTCTTTCTCCCCCTTTATCACACGCGCGTATTGGCTCACTTGGTAGAATTTTGAACTGATAATCACAAGGTGGTGGGTTCAATACCCACCAAGTGCATTTCTCTCTTTTTTTACTTGTTTTGTTTTTGCATCAAATTTCATGATATCATAACTTATCCACTTTTTATCATTTTTCACCCATTCTTTTTGCATATTTTTCATATTAATGTCTCCTTTTATTTAATTAATTTAAATTTCAAATTATTTTTAATTTCATTTGCCTCTAACCACTTGGAAGTTGTGTACGTTTCGCGGTCGTTACCCCACGTCTTGTTGACCTTCTTTCTTACCATGCTTGTGTATCTTGTAAATTTGTTTATGTTCATTTTTTTTATGTTAGTCAACATGATAGGGTTATCTTTGGGTTGTTACCATGAGTTATCTTGTTTCCTCTGAAAATTATTTTAAGCTTGATCTGTCGTCACACTTCTTGCTTGTTTATTTGCTTTGATTGTCATCAACGCATATTTTGTGGTTACATTTGATATCTCTGACATGCTTGCTTCATATAGTTGTCACCGTGCTTTTATTTTCATCATGTTTACTACTTTGTTAAGTATTTTTATTCCCAAGTGATGGAACTCGTTAGTTCTCATCCAAGTTGTCTCCCCTATCTCCTTCCAAAGGAAAAGTCTCTCCATTGACCCTTATGTCATGGAAAGTTCATTTATTCTCTCCTTGACTTTGTTAAGTCATCTTTAACCTTAGTTTAGAATCCATTAGACTTTGCTTTAAGTCTATGAAACCCACCTTTACTAGGAGTGTTCTTCAACTAGAACCCTAGGATAGAGTTTGTCAACTCTATGTAAGAATCATCGTCATGAATTCTTACTCTTGAGTATTCAACTTAGATTAGGGAGTTTTGTAAAACTCCACACAAACATAGTTATGTTTTTCCCCTTGGAACCTTGATCATAATCAAGTGTTCTTCATCCCTTGTGAGGTGAACTACGATTGCTCTGATTCTATCCTAGTTAGGATACGTAGGCAGAAGATGCGATGTCTTTGCGAGCAAACTTAGGAACAATCTCTAGGTCTTTACCTATCATCTTTCACTTTTACCCAATCCCAATCCATAACAATTATTTACCAAACTTAGCACGTAATCAAACAAAAGGTTCCTGTAGAGTACTACAGATGCTTAGGGTACTAACACCTTCCCTAGGTATAACTAACCCCCGATCCCCGAATCTCTTAGTGTTGTGTTACATTGCGAAAAGGGTTTTTCTTTCTTTAAACCTTTCCTTTGGATAAATTAAAGTTCGGTTGTAAAAGAATTAAGATTCAAGTTAATTTAATAACTTGATATCCAATTTTCACCGCAACAGAAATGGCGACTTCACTGGGGACATTTATGTTTTGAGGGTTTAGCCTATTTTGTTTGATTACTTGCTTTACTTGTGAATACTTGTATATATGTACATTTGTGCTCTGTTGGATCTTGGGAACTTTGAGTGGTGAGACAGCACTATACCCGTGCTTGAGTGTACTTATGATAGGAAGGTGGTATATTCAAGAAGGCTTATAGGGAGTTGATTCCCGACCAAGCTAACTTGAGAAAACCACCGCTCAGTGGAGGCCCTTTTGAGAGTTAGTGTTGTTGAACGAGTATCGTGAAAAAAATGCTACTTTCTACATAGGAGCCCGTGACACTGAGGACCTTTAGATTGCCTCTTCCCCCACTTTGGCTTTATTAGGATGTAGTGCAATGGCTATGAGGGAGTAATTCCGAAGTAGTTGATACGCGATACTACACTTGGACGAGACTCTCTTGAGAATATTATCAACCACCGAGTTATTTGGAAAATTGATAATATCCGAAAGATGGGTTAACGACTCTGGGAACCTCTTAGAACCTTGTTTTACAGTTTTGAAAGCCTTAGTACACACCTTTGGGATGGGTAGACCTTGGCTCCACGCTCGTGTTCTCCAAACCTAAACCTTGTCTGTTTATCTATTTACCTATGTGTATATGTGAATCTTTGCTTACCTGTGTTTATGCATTCATGCATTCATGAGCATCATATCATAAAAGTTTCATGGAACTCATACTTTTGTTTGTAAACATTAGGGTCATTATGGATAATGGAAAGAAGAAAACTGTGAAGTACACTTACAAAAGTCCTAACTTGGATGATATAGAGAAGTTGAGCACTGTGGTGACAAACATAGAGGGGTTCAAGAGCAGGTATGAGAACTTGTTGTCATTATTGAGGGTGAAGAAAAAGATGGACCTGGGACTTCTCTCTACACTTCTCCAGTTTTATGATCCGCTCTACCATTTTTTCACTTTTCCTGATTATCAGTTGGTGCCTACACTTCAGAAATATTCTTGTTTGGTTGGATTACCCATTCTTGATAAATCTCCTTTTCCAATCATGAAGAAAGACCCTAAGGAGGAAGATATTACCAAAGCTACACGCTTGGTATTGAGGGATATTCAGGAAAACATGACTACTAAAGGAGGAGTTTTTGGCCTAACTGCAGAGTTCTTGGTTGGGAAAGCTCAATATTATGCTGATCATCTGAGTATGGACGCGCTCGAGGCTATCTTTGCTTTGCTCATTTATGGTATCTTCTTGTTTCCAAGTTTTGATAATTTTGTGGACCTCAATGCCATTAAGATTTTCTTGAAGAAAAACCTTGTGCCTACCTTGCTAGCTGACGCCTATCATTCTGTTCATCTAAGGAATTTTCATAAAGGAGGAATGATTACCTGTTGTGTCCCTTTGCTATACAAGTGGTTTATTTCTCACTTACCTAAAGCTCATGTTTTTGGAGGAAGGGATGGTGGTCTCAGAAAGTTATGGCTCTCACTCACTCTGATATTGATTGGTACAGCCGTGACTATGATGGGATAAAAATCATTGACAGTTGTGGAAGCTTTGGTAACGTACCTCTTCTTGGTACAAATGGAGGAATCAGTTACAACCCTGTTCTTGCTCGTAGACAGTTGGGATATCCTTTGAAAGACAAGCCCAATAGTGCTCATGTGGAGAATATTTTCTTTAAAGAAGATTCAGAATTGAAAGAAGAAATCCTAAAAGCTTGGGGTCATGTGCATAAGAAAGGGAAAGAAGACCTAGGGAAGCCTAATTGCGTCTCTCTCGAGCCTTATCTCCAATGGGTCCGAAAGAGAGCTATTCAATTGAAGATGCCCTATCCTCAGCAAGAACCAATGGTTTTGAAGGAGGAGCGCCCATTGATCTTTATGTCCGAAGAGGAAAAGTTGAGGATCGCCTTGAGAAAGTCACAACAAACAGAAGAAGCTTGGAAGCACAAGTACCAAGTAGCAGTAGAAGAAAATGTTGAACTCCAGAAATAACTCCAGTTGAAGGACGAAGAAATGAGTTCTTGTAAGAAGAGGAAGGTGCAGGAAGGTTTATTTTCTCTCAGCCCTCAGTCGACTCCATGGAAGCCAATTGTGGACAAGCTCATTCTTGAGAAGACTCAGATGGAGGAAGAAATCAAGAAGCTCAAAAGAAAGGAGGACTTCTTGTTAGAATTTATTTAGCTCTATGTTTAGGACTTTTTGTAAGATGTACTAGATATTTTGTAAAACAATCTTGATAATCAATGAAATGAAATCCATGATGTTTTGATGTTTACAAATATCTGAGTTCCATGAAACTTTGCGCATTTTCATTCTCATTAATTAAACATTCAAGGAACTAAAGTTTATTTTGCAGATATTATCAAATGGATTATGGAAAAAATACAGCTACAGAGTTTGTGTTCCGAAGACCAAATTTGGAGAATCTGAGAAGACTGGTAAGCTTAGTGGAAGATCCTGAGGCATTCAAAGAGAAGTATGGGAATATGTTGTCTTTACTTGAGCTTCAAGTGGATGAGGAGATGTTATCAGCACTTGTGCAGTTCTATGATCCAACCTATCATTGCTTCACGTTTCCAGACTACCAATTGCTGCCGACCTTGGAGGAATATTCCGCGCTAATGGGATTAGGTGTTGCCCCTAGACCATTTTCTGGAAGAGAAGGGACCCCTAATGAAAGAGTAATTGCAGATGCTGTGTATCTAGAGACGACTGAAGTACGCTCTCAGTTGACTACTAGAGGAAGCATGTATGGGTTGCCAGCTATGTTCCTGTCTGAAAAAGCGCAATGTTATGCTGAGTCAAAGAATATGGAGGCATTTGAGGCTATTCTGGCTTTGTTAATTTATGGACTTTTCTTGTTCCCAACTGTTGATAATTTTGTGGAGGAGAATGCGATCAACCTTTTCTTACTCAAGAATCCTGTGCCCACGTTGTTGGCTGATACATATTTTTCTATCCATCATAGCAATCGTTATGGAAGTGGACAAATTATATGTTGCACCGCCCTTCTCTACAAGTGGTTTATTCCGCACTTGCCGAGGCTACCAGCACTTTGGGATAGGCAGAATGGGCTCTCATGGACAGAAAGGATATTGTTACTCAAGCACTCAGACATCAAATGGTATGACCCCATGTATGGAGGGATCCCTATGATTCAAAGCTGTGGGGGCTTCCCAAATGTGCCGCTTATCAGCACTGATGGTTGCATTAGTTACAATCCTATCTTAGCCCGTCGCTAGTTGGGATATCCAATGAAGAGTGAACCAGATCCAGTTCTTTTGAGGAGTTTATACATTGAAGAAGGGAAAGATCTAGCTTACAAAGCTCAAATTGTGTATGCTTGGCGTCGCATTAACACAAGAGCAATGACTGCTCTAAATTACCCCGACACAGCTGTTTCAGAATCTTACTTGTCATGGGTAAAAGAAGCTGCATTAAAGATGTTCTACACCCATTTTGAGCCTAGCCCAACAAAATTCCCTCTTGTGGAGGAATTAAAAGTTGCTTTGATCAAAGCTGAAGAAGAAGGAAGAACTTGGAGGGATAAATGTTTCAAGGTTATGCAAGAGAAGGAAGAGCTCCAGGAGTTGGTTTATCAAGGTGGAAGGAAGAATCAGCTTGAAGACGAAGGACCCTCCGGCCAGAAGATCTAGGATATTTTTGTTTTCTGCATTTTATCATTAAGATGTATTGAAGATTTGTATTACAGTTTCGACTTGTTATTGTAAAACTCTCCAATTGTTATTTTATGAAGATTTGTCTGCTTTGTTTTCCCCATTATTATAATGTTTGCAAATATGGCTTTAAATTCCTTGAATGTTTAATTATGCATTTGCATTTTTGCATTCATAAGCATTGCATGTGCATGTTCTTATGTTGTGTCTCATCTCGCTGTCTTGTCTCCAGAAAGAATCACACTGAATCCTCAACACCGATATAATACCCGAGCCCAAGCTCGCCTGAGAATGGAAGGACAAAATATGGATGTGGACAGAATTGACAATGAACTCGGAGAGCTACGAGGAGGCATGGGGCAGATCATGGAAGCCCTACAAGTCATTCGTGCAAAACTGGACACTCAAGCCACTGTTGTTTCTGAAATCACTGGTATAGTTGTGGAGCCGATCCCAACGGCAGTCACTGTTGTAAATGTACCTCCCTATGGGTTACCGCCAGGCTTTTTACCTCCACCGTTAGTCAACCAACAAGCAATTCCCCTAGGAGCAGAATTTCCTCAAGCAATACCTACTTATACTCCAGCCTCTGTCCAAGCTCAAGTGCGCCCTGTTTTCCATAATCCTCCACAAGTGTATGAAATTCCTGATGGGTCTGAAGAAGAAAATGGATGGCATGAGAAGTTGAAAGAGATTGTAGAGACTATAGACAGGAAGGTCAGAGCAATGGAAGGAAATGACATCTTTGGTACTGATGCCAGAGATATGTGTTTGGTGTCTGGATTGGTAATTCCCCCGAAATTCAAAGTTCCCAATTTTGATCAGTACTCTGATGCTACTTGTCCTTGGACGCATTTGATTATGTACTACCGAAGAATGGCCGCACATGTAGAAGATGATAAGTTGATGATTCATTGTTTCCAAGATAGCTTGAAAGGAGCTCCTGATAAATAGTATTTGGGTTTGGATCAGTCTCGTATTCATAGTTTCCAAGACTTAGCTGATGCTTTCATAAAGCATTACAAGTACAACATGGATTTGGCTCCCGATAGAAGACAGTTACTGAGTATGTCACAAAAGAGTTCAAAATCGTTCAAAGAATATGCGCAACGGTGGAGGGAGACTGCATCTCAGGTAGAACCTCCTTTAAGTGAAAAAGAGTTAACAGACTGGTTCGTCGATACGGTGAGACCAGAATTTTATGAAAAGATGATCAGCAGTGTAACCGCGAGTTTCTCTGATATAGTAGTTGTGGGGGTGAGAGTGGAGTTAGGAATAAAAAATGGAAAGGTGGCTAGTGGTTCCAGTAGTTCTAGCAACAATAATGTTAAGAAGGTCGATGGCAATTTTCATAAAAAGAGAGAGGGGGAAACAAATGCCGTAGCAGTGGGAAGAAAGAATCATACTTGGAGACGGCCTTACCAACAGTATCTACAACCTCAGCAAGGCTTTATTCAGCAGCCTCCACAAAGTTATGTTTAGCAAACTCAGCAACAACAACCAATGTATCCATTACAGTATGCCCAACAACCATATGTGGCAGCTGTAACACCAGCTTTCAATCATCCTGCTCCCAGTTATAAGTCGGTGCAGCCAACACCTATGTATCAGCCAGTTCAACAAGGGTATCAACGAGTGCCCAACGCTCCACCCTATCAGCAAAATCATCAGCCTAGAGCTCAGCAACCCAGACAGAACTACCAGAATCGGAGACCAACAACAAAACCTCCATTACCTCAGATACCAATGACTTACACAGAGTTGTACCCTTCCTTGGTGCAACAAGGGTTGATAACAACGCGACCGCTCAATCCAGACACAACATCTCCTCACTACAATCCAAATGCTCATTGTACCTTTCATGAAGGTGCTGCCGGTCACGATTTAGAAGGTTGTCTTGCCTAGAAACATCTTGTCAGAGAGTTAATAGAAAGGAAGATTTTGTCTTTTGATGATGTGCCGCCTAATGTTAAAAGTAATCCACTGCCGAATCATGGAGGGGTTAATGCTATAGAGGTGTCAGATGAGAAATTGGTTGGTGACATGGCAGAAATCAAAACTCCGTTGAGATCACTACATGAGAAGTTGTCGAAGGCAGGGCTGATTGAGGGTATTCATGAAAACTGTAAAGAGTGTTCCATTGATTCCAACGGGTGTAATATGGTACAAAGGGATATACAAAGATTGATTGATGATGGAATATTACAAGTGTGCAGCAAGATAAAGAAAGAAGAAGTTTCGGTAATTGAGCCTATTTTCAATCTACCAAAGAAGGGAGAGAAGGTTCCGGTGTTCAACAAAAGTGTGAAGCCTGTTTTCAACAAATCTGCTATTGATCAACCTCGACCAGTTATTATTCAGAAACCAAAACCATTTCCTTTTGAAAGTACCAAGGCCGTTCCATGGAAATATGATATGACTGTGACAGACCAAGGATCTGGGAAGATTGTTCAGAAAGAAGAGATGAAAGATGACCAGGTTGACGTAACAAATATTGCAGGTACAAGCAAGATAACCCGCAGTGGTCGAGTCTATCAACCAAAGATAATAGTAGTCACTCCAAAAGAGGTTACTCCTGCTGCGACAACAAAAGACAAAGAGGTACCAAGTACTGAAGGAGATGACGAGGAGTTCTTGAGGATTATTCGGAAAAGTGATTACAAGGTTATTGATCAGCTTCATCAAACACCATCGAAGATATCAATATTGTCTCTCTTGATGAATTCTCCAGCCCATAGAGAAGCCCTGCAAAAGGTATTGAGGCAGGTACAGGTAACGAAAGAAATAACTCTCGGCCAGTTTGATTCGGTGATAACCAATATTACAGCATTTAACACACTGAGTTTTAGTGATGCAGAATTACCAAAAGAAGGACGTAATCACAACCGTGTGTTGCACGTGTCTGTCAGATGCCAAGAAGACACATTGGCACGAGTTTTAGTTAACACTGGATCCTCATTGAATGTATTGCCCATAAGGTCGCTCGCAAGGTTGGCATATGCAGGGGCAGAAATGAAGCTGACGTCGTTAATTGTTAAAGCTTTTGATGGTTCAAGAAGAACAGTTATTGGGGAAGTGGAGTTACCAATCATGGTAGGACCTCACGAGTTCAGTATCACATTTCAAGTGATGGATATTAATCCAGCTTACAGTTGTTTATTGGGACGGCCTTGGATTCATGAAGCTGGAGCAATGACTTCCACGTTGCATCAAAGAATGAAATTTGTTGTGAATGACAAGTTGGTAATTGTGCACGGTGAAGAGGACCTAATGGTGAGCAATCTGTCATCATTCAGGTATATTGAGGCAGAGAAGGCGCGCTAGAAACTTCATTTCAGGCACTTGAGATAGCTAATGCAGTGATGATAGAAGAAACAGTGGCTAAGAGTGGTCCATCTTTTGCATCCGCCCAGAGCATCAAGTCTACATTAGAAGAAGGTACTCCTGCAGGTTGGGGAGAGGTTATTGAAGTGAAGCCGAAAATGGATCGCCAAGGGTTGGGTTACAAACCAACTCATGTTGAAGCACCGACACATGACAAAGGACGCCCGAAGACTATCCAAGAATTATTCATCAGTGGAGGATTTCAAGTCAATGCTGTGGGAGAAGATGTTGAAAATGAAGACCTTGAACAGTTGGTGTATCATTGTGAATCTACTTTGAGCAACTGGGAAGCTATTGAGATTCCTGTGGTCTTTCCTGAGTCGAAGTAATTTGTTTGTTTCCTTTTCTTGTTGTTATTTTAAAACTCGATAGCCATGCCCAAAGCTATAGGATTGTTTTGTAAGGGCCCCGTGCTTTCAAGAATATCAATGATAAATGAACTATTTTGTTAAATTCTTCGTGTTATTTCCTTTACTGTCTTTTCTTTCACTTTAACAGAAAAATTGCAATCTCAAAAAACCAAAACGATTTTCTCTTTTTGTGTGCTGCATCTGTCTTTGTGTGTTTTAACAAAATATGCCATTCCAACGTGCAGTGATATCCCAAAACCCATTGAATCCTGTGACTTTGCATTCCCTCCTGACTTTGACTCACCAATATACCAAGCTAAAGATGAGGACGAAGATTTTGAGATCCCTGATGAACTGGTAAAATTGGCACATTATGAGCACACAGAGCTTCAACCCTACAAAGAGCAGGTAGAAGTCATTAATCTTGGCACTGAAGAATACAAGAAAGAAGTCAAGATTGGGGCAACTCTAGGGGCAGAAGTCAAGCAGCAATTAGAGAAGCTTCTGAAAGATTATGTGGATGTATTTGCATGGTCATACCAAGATATGCCAGGTTTAGACACTGACATAGTGGTTCACAAGTTACCGCTTCGACCAGAATGCCCACCGGTCAAACAAAAGCTCCGAAGAACAAGACCTGACATGGCTCTTAATATTCGGGATGAGGTGAAGAAACAGATTGATGCAGGTTTTTTGGCAGTATCCAAATACCCCGAATGGGTGGCTAATATTGTACCTGTACAGAAAAAGGATGGAAAAGTCAGAATGTGTGTGGATTATAGGGATCTGAACAAGGCTAGTCCGAAAGATGATTTTCCTTTGTCGCATATTGATACATTGGTGGATAATACGACTCGTTTTGCAGTTTTCTCATTTATGGATGGTTTCTCCGGCTACAACTAGATTAAGATGGATCCAGATGACATGGAAAAAACTACTTTCATTACTCCTTGGGGAACTTATTATTACAAAGTTATGCCTTTCGGTCTGAAGAATGCAGGTGCTACTTATCAAAGGGCCATGGTGGCTTTATTTTATGACATGATGCACAAGAAGATAGAGGTATATGTTGATGACGTGATCGCCAAATCTCAGAGTGAGGAGGACCATTTGGAACATCTTTTGAAATTGTTTAAGAGACTCAGAAAATATCAGTTGAGACTGAATCCAGCCAAGTGTACCTTTGGAGTAAGATCTGGAAAGTTACTCGGTTTCATTGTCAGCCACCGAGGAATTGAGGTAGATTCGGATAAAGTCCGAGCCATTCAAGATATGCCAGCTCCACAAACTGAGAATCAAGTAAGACGTTTCCTCGGAAGGTTGAACTATATATCTAGATTTATTTCTAACATGACTCCTACTTGCGAGCCCATCTTCAAATTGTTACGCAAGGATCAGACGGTTGTTTGGAATTCAGATTGTCAACAAGCTTTTGATAAGATTAAAGGTTACCTTCAAGAACCTCCGATCTTGATACCTCCTGTTCCGGGAAGACCTCTTTTCATGTATTTGACAGTGCTCGAGAATTCAATGGGTTGTGTGTTAGGTCAGCAGGATGAGTCCGGACGAAAAGAGCATGCTATCTATTATTTGAGCAAGAAGTTTACTGATTGTGAAAGCCGATATTCACTCTTAGAGAAAACTTGTTGTGCCTTGGCATGGGCTGCCAGACGTCTGAGGCAATATATGATCTGTCATACTACTTTGTTGATTTCAAAAATGGATCCGATAAAGTATATTTTTGAGAAGCCTACTCAGACTGGAAGGCTCCCCCGTTGGCACATGTTATTATCAGAATACGACATCCAGTATGTGGCCCAGAAGTCCATCAAGGGCAGTGTTTTATCAGATTATCTTGCAGATCAACCAGTTGAAGATTATGAGTCTCTCAAATTTGATTTCCCAGATGAAGACATTATGTTGGTAAAATATTGTGAAGAGCCTGGTCCTGATGAAGGTCCACAGCCGGGTCTTTGGTGGAAAATGATGTTTGATGGTTCCTCGAATTACAGTGGGCATGGCGTAGGTGCCGTTTTGATGAATCCGGAGGGTGGTTACACTCCATTCACAGCCAGATTAGACTTTGATTGCACAAACAATATTGCCGAATATGAAGCATGCATTCTCGGCCTCGAAGCAGCTATCGACCTCAGAATCAAACTTCTTGAAGTAAGTAGAGATTCAGCTTTGGTTATTTATCAAGTTACCGGTGAATGGGAGACTAGACATGAGAATTTGATCCCTTACAGAGCCTACATTGTTAAGATGAATGAGTATTTTGATGAAGTCACCTTCAAGCATGTTCCGAGATCTGAAAATCACATTGCCGATGCTCTAGCCATGTTAGCTTCAATGTGGAAAGTCAGGTACGTCAATGATGCCGCTCTCATTCGAATTGAACGCAAGACTGAGCCCGCTTACTGTCAGATGGTTGAAGAAGAAACTGATGACAAGCCATGGTTCCATGACATAAAGAATTATCTGTTAAAACAAGAATATCCAGCAGATGCTACGTCACTTGACAAGAAAACTCTGAGACGATTAGCATCCAAGTTCTTTCTCAGTAATGATGTGCTTTATAAAAGAAATCATGACATGGTCCTGCTTAGATGTGTCGACAGACGAGAAGAAGATTTGTTAATGCAAGATGTTCATGAAGGAATATTTGGTACTCACACCAATGGATATGCTATGTCTAAGAATATTTTTAGGGCTGGGTATTACTGGTTGACTTTGGAAGTTGATTGTATTCAATATGCCAGGAAATGTCATAAGTGTCAGATTTATGCGGACAAAATGCACGTACCTCCAACTTTGCTAAATGTGTTGTCATCACCTTGGCCTTTCTCTATGTGGGGCATTGATATGATTGGGGCAATAGAGCCAAAAGATTCTAACGGACACCGATTCATTCGGGTCGCTATTGATTATTTCACAAAGTGGGTTGAAGCTGCATCCTACACCAATGTTACTCGACAAGTGGTAGCCCGTTTTATCAAGAAAGAGATTATCTGTCGATACGGAATTCCGAGCCGAATCATAACAGACTTTGGTACCAACTTGAAAAACAAGATCATGAAACAGTTGTGCAATGACTTCAAAATTGAACATCACAATTCTTCTCCTTATCGTCCCAAGATGAATGGAGCTGTAGAAGCTGCGAATAAGAACATCAAAAAGATTTTACAAAAGATGGTGAAAACCTAAAAAGATTGGCATGAGATGCTGCCATTTGCCTTGCATGGGTACAAAACGTTCGTCCGCACTTCAACAGGGGCAACCCCTTTTTCTTTGGTATATGGAATGGATGTGGTACTTCCTATTGAGGTCTAGATACCTTCTTTGAGAGTCATAATGGAAACTAAACTTGAAGAAGAAGAATGGGTTAGGGAGAAGTTTGATTAGTTGAATCTCATTGACGAGAAACGCATGTCTGCAATGTGTCATGATCAGTTATATCAGAAGAGAATCAAGAAAGTTTTTGACAAGAAGGTCCACGTCCGAGAGTTCCGAGAAGGGGAGCTTGTACTCAAGAAGATTTTACCAGTTCACAAGGATGCACGGGGAAAATGGATGCCTAACTACGACGACCCGTTTGTTGTGAAAACAGTCTTCTCAGGAGGCTCGTTGATTCTCACAACTATAGATGGAGAGCAACTTACTCACCCAGTAAATTCTGATGCAGTACAAAAATATTACGCCTAAAAAAAGCCCGATAAGTCTAAAACTCAAACGAGCGACTTATGCAAAAGTTAGGGTTGAGAAGAAAAGAAAAAGAAAAAGAAGAAAAAGAAAATTAATAGCTCGCTAAGTTGAAAACCCGAAAGGGCGGCTTAGGCAAAAATGAGCGTCCCGGTGTATTGAAAAACCTGAAAGGGCGATCCAGGCAAAAGTTAGGGACAAAGGCGTTTCACTGCATCAGATCAGTTGTCACCACTGCATAAGATTCTACAAGAATTCACTTCAACCGCTCTCATCAGAAGCGAGGATTTTGGGGAGTTTTAGTCTTTAGGGATAATTTGGTCATAGGATTCAATGTAACCTTGTCTACGTTGCCATTTTTCACTTGTAAAACTTCTATGGAATTTTGTCATTTGCAGGATTTCATTCTTGAATAAAATCAGTTTTGAGCCATTCTTTCTTTTGCAATTTATCACTTTCTGTATTTTCTTTGTTATGCAAAATATTGTTTGTTGATCGACGATAATTTTGAAAACACTAGGGTCAATTTAATTGAATAAAACTTGGAAAGATCAAACACAAAATGTTTTGACTCACGGAAGAGATTAGAGGAAAATCATGTTTCCCCGAGACCTCAGGGTAGCAGAAGCTTTGATATGCAATCCTATTGCATTCCCCCGTTGAAGTGTTAGCAAAGCTGAACTTCCTTTGGTCATGTGTGGTTATCAAGTTTGAAGACCGTCTCTCAGAACTTCTTATGATGATGTGAAGACTCGTCCCCAGCGGAGGATTTCTGGGCACCTATTTGAAGCTACCTTATCACCTCTGATTAGTTTGCTTAAGCTCTGTTCCCCCAGTAAGGTTGGATTTATTTCCCAAATCCACACACACCCTTTATCCTGGGTTCAGTGTAATTCATTTCGTCTTTTGGATTCGGTATGTTATCTGTCAATCCCCTTTGAAGTCTAGTCGTTACTAGCAATCCCCGTGTAAATCCAGTGGTAACTGGCGTTGTCTTCGATTTGGTTGTCACCATGTTTCTTTTAAGCCCATTCATAACTGGCAGTGTGTAAATCCAATCGTCATTGGTATCTTGTTGGTTGTCACCAACCTTTCCCCTTTAAAGTCTAGTCGTAACTGGAAGATGTTTGAAATCCAATCGTCATTCGTATCTTGTTGGTTGTCACCAACCTTTTCCCTTTAAAGTCCAGTCGTAACTGGCAGATGTTTGAAATCCAATCGTCATTGGTATCTTGTTGGTTGTCACCAACCTTCTCCATGAAGTCCAGTCATAACTAACATCGTTTGAACTCCAATCCTTATTGGTATCTTTTAGGCTTGGTCGTTACCAACCTCCCCAGCTAAGTCTACTGACTACTAGCATTATCATGCCAAATGTTGTTGGTATACCCTGATTTGGTCGTCACCATGTTTCTGTTAAGTCCAGTTGTAACTGGCATTGCTCGAAATCCAATCGTCATTGGTACCCTGACTTGGTTGTTACCAATCCCTTTTAAGTCCAGTGGTTACTGGCATATCTTGAAATTTGGTCGTTACCAATTTCCCCAGTCGAAGTCCTATTTTTTTTTTACCAATTTGATTTGGGAAATCTCATTTGTTATTACCTCGGGTTGGTCGTTACCATTACTTCCAGAAAGTCTAGTGGTTACTAGCACTGTTTTGAACTGTTTGTTAAAACTGGGTGACATCAGTATCCCCAGTGAAACCTTTGCTTCCCCAGTCCGGTCTCGGAGATCTAGTCGTTACTAGTATCCCTAGTGCGTCTGGTCTTGTTTCTAGTCCATTCCTGAAGATCCCGTTTGAACTCTTCGCTATAGGAAGTTCCTCATCTGATCATCCCCAGTGAGGTCCGTGTCTCTAGTCTGTCACTTCCCCGGTGGAAATTTGCTCTTTTTCCCCAGTGGAGTGTATTCTCTCCCCCAGGAGGTTGTCATCCTCATCAGATTTTTGCTTTCCCCATGTGAATTTTTCTCTCAGATATCATCATTAGTCATGTTTGAACTATTGGTTATTATACCTCGGTTTTCCCCAGTGTCGAGTTCCCTGTGGGTAGTTACTCGTTGTTTTGCCTTTCTTTTATTTTTGCTTGTGGGTTTGCATTGTGTCTTGCATCCAAGCATCATAAAGCATCATTTAGAATTCATGGCATATCATGGCCTATCCTTTTGCATATCATCGGATCTAAAGGACAAAAGTTTTGGTTTTCTATATTTAAATACCTTTCACTGCGATTCTACGAGGATTGTCATCTCTCAGTTCCATCTGGTGAAGATATTTAAATAGGGGCAACTGTTGCACCCCATATTTTGACCCCTTAGATCCTCATGATCATTTTAGGAGCATATTCACGTGGTTATCTAACCCTAACCCAGTTCAAGCTTGTCTTTATTAAAAATACAGATGAATCAGGGTTCCGCACAGTCAAATCGAAGCTTCAAGGTTTTGATCAATCAATGTTTTGGGTTGATTAAATCATGGAACAAGGTCAAGGGTATTATATGAGGTCAAATAAGAATTCAATTTGAAGTTGTCACACCAGAATCAAGAACAGTGTATTTCAGGGTACCCGATTAGGGTTTTCAGATCAGGAAAAGTCAACTGTGGTTTGACTTTTGATTTAAAAGGTGTTCTAATGGTGGGATCTTGGTCCAACAAGTTCATATGGCTTAACAAAGTTCATTCAAGAAGTTTCAAAGTCTCAGAAGGTCCAGAGTGTCAACAGGCGACTCGGTAGTCACCGATCAATCGTATAGTTGACCGAAAAGTCAACTCTTCAATTTTAAGGAATCTGACCTCAAGGTGTGAATAAAAAATGTTCCTTATGTCATATTGCACTTGCCCATAAATTTTCATAACTATTGGATTAAGGATGAAGGAGTAATCGAAAAATCGGGAAATTAGGGTTTTGAAAAGGGTTAGACCCTAACTCCTTAACCACACACCCAAATGAGTTGGTTCAAAGCTCATTAGAAAGCTATTGACAAGTACTACAAAAGTCCCACAGTGGTCCACAATCAGAAAATGCATATTTTTGGAGTTAGGATCAAATTCATTACAAGAGGGGAAAATAACTTAGAAAAAATTCTAAGTTATTTCACTTTTAAAGCTTATTTTCAGCCAACTTTGGAGGGATTTTTTACATAGTTCCAATTGGAATTAGAAGTTCTGGAAAACCTAAATGTTTTAGAGCTACATGAGGGCTTTCCAAAAAGTATTAGAACTCCTCAAAAGGATTTGTGAGCTGAAAGTTATGGATTTGGCAAGATGGTGTTTTCACACTTGAGTCCCACATTGACAAATTTTCATAAATTCATTCTTTGATCACTTGAACCTTTCTCAACCCTTGGATCTTATTTTATCTGATATTTAGAGACTTTGTAGCATAGAAATGTGAAAGATATGCAGAGGAATTGAAGTTTGGGAAGCAAAGCAAGTTGGCTTGCAAGTTGCCTTGCAACTTGCATTAAAATATTGTAAAAAAAGCAAGAGGTGGAAAGGTGAAGTTCTGCACTAGCCATGAACCTACACTCCCTAGCCTCACTTCAACCACCCTAAAATCATCATGACACTTGACTTCAAGATTACCTCCAAGCCAAGAAAACTCTTTGAGAGATTTGATCCAAAAAGCAACTTTTCCCTTCTAGGAAGGAAATCTTCAAATCTGTCCATGCTCTCTCATTTGCCTATAAATAGAAGCCTTCTCTACATCATTAAACACACAAGAATTCCTCTAAAAACCAGAGAAGTTGCAAGATATCACTCTTTCACTCTTTGCTCCAAATTCACAAAATCCCAAAATCCACCAAAACCACAAAGAACTGTCTTGACAGTCCAGCTGCCATACTCATTTCCCTACACTCAAACTCACCAAAAACCATCTACACAATCCATAAATATTGTGTAGAAGGTGTTCCAATCTTTGAACCACTCAAAAACCTCATTCTCCCAAAAGTCAACTTCCATACCAAGCAACTTTGACCATAATGTATAAAATCAGCCAAATCATGGTCTAGACATTTTCTTGAGGTTCTAATTATTCAAACACCTCACATATACAATCTCTCAACTGTCCAAGGCATTGAAAGTCATTGGTGAAGCTTGTTTCTCAATCTGTCATAAGGTTGGTATTTTGCTTCAAAAGGAAGAAAGGTGCAAGCTAAGAAGTGACTGAAGCTTCTCTGTTTTCTTGGTGCTATTTTGCTTGTTCAAGTTTGTCTACAAGAGGTATGTAGCATTGAACTCACCTCATTCATTATCATGCCATAAAAATAGCATTAATGTGTTTTGACATAAAGCTTGTTTTACCACTGTTTTTGTATCCATGTGCCAAATTTTGTGATGTTAGAGGTATGGCCATTTTTGTTATTCTAACACAATTATTATCATGTATGTGATGAGTATATGCCATTTATTCATCATGAAACAACCCCTCATTTGAAAACACCTCTGTTGCATCACTGAACTAAAAAAACTGTCTTGCATACATAACAGTCCACATGCCATTTCTTGCTATGTTGGTTGTGTACTTGTCTTGTGGGTTCAATCATTTCTAATATCATGTTTGTAGAGTGTATGAATGACTGGCATGAGTTGTTTACATCTAAGTTAAGTCATTAGCCTCAAAATGCATTTTCAACAAAAATGAGCATCACCATACCAGTTTTGGATTTTCTTAGTTTTTGATTAATTGTGGAATGCAATAACTTCATTTAGATGATGTGTAACTTATGTGAAATGAATGCTTAACATGAACATGTGCCTAAACTTGTTTTGCACTTCTTGTTGTTTTTCAATATGTCACTTCTGCCATGAATATGTCACCTACATTCCCACTGGTTTTAAGGCTTGTTTACATGTTTGAGACCACTTGTCTACCTATTTGTAACATGTTTGAAGTGTTGGTTTGATCAAATTGTGTTTCTGTAACAACCACAATGAGATTTTGAATTTCTCATATCCCTTGAAAATCTCATATGTGGAAATCATGCCTTGCTCTGTTCTAGCTCTCACACTCACTTGAATTTATCTCCATCTGACATTTTGAATTGAAAGGGAATGATATCTTCCTTGTTTTTGATCCAAAGGTATGTAATTCAAATGTTGCTTCCATCTTAAGTAACAAAAGGGAACCATGTGAAATTGGCCTCAAATCCAAAAAGTAATATTTCCATCCTTTCCAAAATATGTTTTCTAATCAATTTGGTATATAACATTGTTTGGTTTGGCCATAAATCAAGAATTCCACAATTTTGGCCTTTTAATCACTTTAATTTCTTCATTTCAAAGCCATTTCAAACCAACTTCTCCTATGAGCCAATTCAAATCCTCCTTGATGTATGGTCAAGGTTAAAACCCTATTTTGAGAAACTTTCTAGTTGAAAAATTTTCCATTTGAGGCCTCTAAGTTGGAGATTTTGACCCATGCTTGAGAATGATCTATAATCACCAATACCCAAAATACCCCTGGATTGCAAAGACCATACCTTGAGTTCTACAAATCCTATCAAGGACTTCTAGTACTCTATGGAAATCTAAGATCAATATCTACAACTCTTATGTTGGCCAAGAATCCATTTGAAAGTTCCTTCAAGGGCAAAAGTTGCTTGGAAGTCAAGTGACTTTCACAGATAAATTTCAGTGTCCTCTGATGACCTGTAATTTGCAAGAACCATAACTTGAGTTCTATAAACCCCCTTGAGTACTTCTAGTACTAAAATTAAAGGTATTGAGATGCTCTACAAGTTTCATGTTGGCCAAATATCCATTTGAAACTTTTATTTTGACTTATGTGGCTTTGAAGTTAGGAACTAAATAGGGGATTTTACACTGAAACCCTAATTTAGCAACTTCCCACATTCTTGATCCTTCTTTGCTTAACCTTGGAAAAACACCACACATGTATCAACATACCAAACCATGAATACCATGACCTCAAAGTAGGCTTTGATGCTCTCCAATTTGCACAATTGATCTAGGGTTGACCCAGATGAAACCCTAGTTGATTGCACCTCAACTGTGGCTCTCATACTTGAATCAATGACTTGTCTAAACTTCAATATGGCCCTCTAGGCACCCCATGAGATCCATACACACCTCACATTCCCATTCCATGTTTCACATCCCACTGATGATTCTCAATATCCCCCAAAATAGGAGCAAAACCCACATGTAGACACTCAAACTTCTCAAGATTTCAAATCACTTCTTGATGGCTTGGATGATCTCTCAAACTTGGATAACACCTCTTGCTATGCTCTTCTCTTGATAGACACCCTTGATCCCTTGTTGGAGGCATGCTATGCTATGATATACCAATGATTAGAACCATGTGAATGATATAACTATGCAAATGAAATGCAATGAAACATAAATCAGGCAAGAAAAGGTTGAGCAAATTTTGGGGTGCAAAAAACACCTACATTACACTTTACATTACACTCTACAATTGATCTTCTCGTACAAGAAGCTCATGTTACACTCAGTGATCTCGATGTTACCATTATCACAATTTTCTTTACAATTTACATTACCTGTTACCACCTCTACAAGCAGTTCTCACCCGAGAATCTTATCATTGTCACTCTTGCAAATAAGCGGTATTTCTCGCCTGAGAAGCTTATCCTATCTTCGTTATGACTTGCAGCAAATGGCCATCTCCATCGAGCAGTTGGTTTCCATTTCCTTTTCATCGTGAAGCGTAGGGAGGTTTGAATTGAATCATGATCAGGGCGTCGACCTTGAAGTATGAAGAAGTTCATTTTATGCTTTAGTAAAAGAAGGAGTTGAATCATGATCAAGGCGCCGACCTTGAAGTATAAGGAAGTTCATTTTATCCTTTAGTAAAAGACGGAGCTAAATCATGATCAAGGCGCCGACCTTGAAGTATGAAGAAGCTCATTTTTATCCTTTAGTAAAAGAAGAATTTGAATTGTATTCCGGGCGCCGACCTTAGATATGAAGAGGTTTATTTATCAGATGAGTGACAATCCCTCCATTGGAGCTTATCAATAAATTTTTCATCTATTATTCACAAATAAGAAATAGTCTCTTTACTTGAGAGATTATCCATTTTGGCATATAAGTCTCTTCCAAAAATAAGTGGCAGTTCTCTCTCGAGGAGCTTATCAGGGTATTTCCCATTTAAGTCCATTTATTTTGGCACACAACCAGTTTTACCCTGTATATTTTCTACGGATTCCTGAAAATTTAGTTCGATCCTGTCACGAGGAGAGTTTCCAGAAGCTCGGATGTTATTCTTTGCTCAATGCTCCAGCTTTCTGTTTACTTGATCATACAGTCGTGCAGATCTAATCTTACCTTTTATCCTAGAGTATCAGGCGATCACGCATGAACCTGTTGAACAATTACTCTTAGATATTCCCCAGTGGAGGCCGTCTCACCGGTGCCATCTCCATTGAGGACCCCCTTTTTCTTACCATTTATATCTAAGGTGACAATTGGTCTTGCCAGTACTAGGTTGGACATCACTTTAGAATTCTCCAGTGTCGTGCTGTTTCTCCAAGGCGTCATTTTCCCTAGTGTGTTTGCTCGTCGCGTCTGTCCCCTAGGTCGTCGTGTCGTCTGCATCCTTGCATTTATCTGTTCCATCATACGCATCATACTAGATTCATGGCATGGTCAGCATTAGTGTGTCCCGTTTCGTCCATATCATTGCATCACTACATCTAAGGGCAAAATTTTCGGTTAACTATATTTAAATCCCTTTCACCATGATTTCTCGAGTCTACGTCGCTCAAATCATTCGGCGAAGTTATTTAAATAGGGGAAACTGCAATACCCCAAATTTTGCCCAAAGATTAGTCGTTTCGTCTTGCATCCCATTTCATTTGTATTGCGTTTAGCTGACCGCTATCAGGTTTGTGTAGTTGGTTGATTGTTGCAGGAAAAGTCGCATTTGGGCGCTCTTTAGTTCATGGAGGGTAAAATGGTCACTTGTTAGCAACCGGCCATCAATTTACAAATTCTGAGTTGTAGTCAGGAAATCTGAGCTGTTGGATGTTGTTGATGTGAGTCAGGGCCGAGGTGTAGCTGGAATCGTTTGATTGTGGAGGATTTGAGCTATTCAAAATAGAATCGATTCAAGTTACGAGATTGCAGTTAGCCGGAGATTGTGTTCAGGTTGAGTTTAATCGACGGGTTGGATTTATTCTGAAAAAGTTGTTAATTTAAATTACCGGAGAAATTAGTCGGAAGCTCGCATTGGAGACGGGATCAGTCGAATAATTTGGATCAATAATGGAATTTTAGTGATGCTTTTTTCAAAAAGGGACAAAATATTTTCATTTCAATTTTGTAGTTTTGACATTTGATTTTTAATTAAGTTCCTTATTAAATCAAATTTCATTTCTTTTTTAGATTCATTTTAAATTAATTTCATTGTTAAATCAATTTTATTTCTTTTTTTCATTTCATTTTTTTCAATCATATTTTCATTTTAAATTAATTTCATCATTTAATCAACCATTATTTCATTTTATAAAAAAAAAATCAATTTCATTTCTAACTCATCTTTAGTTTTTATTTTCTCTTCATTTTAAATAGTTAGTTTCATTTTAATAATTTTAGTTATTATTTTTCATTTAAAATTAAATTAATCTTTATTCCATTTTTAATATTATCTTCATTTTATATATTTTTTTAAAAAGATAGCTTTGTTTGCATCTCAAAAACAAATAATGAATAAATAAATTAGTTGTATTATTAATAATCCTTTACAAAAAATGAAATAAATTACAAAAAAACCTAAAATAATCACATTTTTTCCCTAAACAATTGTCCTAAATTCCTAATCTGATTTCTTTGTCATGATTCTCCGAGCTTCCGATTATCCATGTCGAACCTGCAAACATAATCAAAGCAAACCGAAAATTTAATTGGTTAGTTCGATCCCGACACCCTCGGAGTCAATATCATCATTGGATGTGTTAGGAGGGCAACAGATTACTCTGAAGCCGACTCCCGACTTTGTTTTCGACCAAAGAGCTAAAACCGACAGCATTCTGTTCTTATTTTTAGGCAACAGAGAGAGAGAGAGAGAGAGAGAGAGAGAGAGAGAGAGAGAGAGAGAGATAAAGCAATTTTCCAGAAAAGTGCTTTGAAAAAGCTGGTTTGGAAAAAAGTGCTTTTTGAAAAAGCACTTATTTCGAAAATGAATTTTTAGCCAAACACAACCCACATAACGTAACAGTAGTTCTAGAAAATTACAAGGCCCACGGATTCAACAAACCAAGCGAATTCGTAGGTCACCACAACTTTGAACATCCAGCAAGCCAAACGATATTTTCGGAAAGCCCATCTTCAAGTCAAAGTAAAACTAACAAGCAAATCCATGACTATGAGAATCACAATGAATCAAGCCACCATTTTCGCAACCGACTCAGCCACAGTCCAAGCCAAAAACCCACAAATCAAACACAAACAAATCATATAAAATCATCAGAAAAGTTCATCATAGGAGGACCCTAAGATCCAAAAGAACCCTAACAAAAACGAAAACCCTAGAAGAAGAAAAAACGGCGGTTCAGAAAGCTCTTTGAGCTCTTATCATCACCGCAAAAGCAAACGAAACCCAAAATCGGCGCAAAGAAGGGGGGGTTCAGAGGATCTCAAGATCCTTCATCATCACCTCAGTCAGAAGAAGAGGAAAAGAAGAGCTTTTTCGCAGAACCGTAGAACCTCGAAGACGTCAAACGGCGGTCGTGGAATTCGGAGAAGGTCACTACCACCGTGAAGTCTTTGTCTCCGCCTGCAAGAGAGCTCTACCGGCAATCAAAAGAAGGGTAAGCTTCATTGTTTGTTTGTTTTCTCTGCTGTTGTTTTTCAGGTAAACGGAAGGGAAGAGTGAAACGACGGCATGCGAAGGAAAGAAGAATGAAAAACTCGCGAGAGAAGCCCGTAATGGCTTCCGCCGTCACAAGAAGGAGGAAAAGGAAAAATGATGGCTTCCACGACGCATGGAGAAAGGAGAAGAGATTGGGGTTGAAAACCCTAATCTCATTAAAGACATGTTTATATTCATTTTTTTTATTTATTTTATTTTTATGGATTATCTATGTCATATTTCATTTTGTGTAATAATATTTAAGTTAGTGCTTTTAGGAAATAAAAAAAAAAAACAAATCTCAAATATGAAGTTCATTCATAAAAATAATATTAAAAAAATAAAACTTAAATTTAAGATTTAGCTTTAATCAAGACTTGTATTAAAACTTAATAATTCTAAACCCATTTTTTAAAAAATAAACATTTTCATTTTTATGTTTTTGCATTTAAAAATTGAAAAAAATATTTCTTAATTAAAATATAAGGCATTTTCTTAATTAACTGGAAGTCATTTTTTATAATTAAGGTCTAAAACATCTTTACCAAAAAAATAAAAAAAAAAATTGTTTTAACCTTGAGAATAAAACTTTTGTTTAACAAAAATTAAAACAAATCTTCATTAAAAAAAACTTTAAAATTAAAAACTTTTGTAATTAAATGAAAACAAATATTTTGTAAATAAACTATTAAATTTACAGTAAGTTCTCCTCCAATTGCAAAATTAACTTCTCCTTTAAATGGAATCTAAAAAAAAAGGTTCTTGTTCAGTCATATCAAGTTTGTCTAACACTCATTGGTTTGTTCGTTTCAGTTTATTTCGTTTGTTCGTACTGTCTTTATTTCAATTGTAATCATGCGAGTAATCATCCCAGTTATTTATTTTTCGCATTTTTTGGGATTTTTAATTTACGCGGGTGATCGTCGCGATGTTTTTGCTTTACCGCTTTCCTTATTTTCGTATCTTAATTTTGCCGTATATTATTTCTTCATCGTCTGCTTAATTTATCGTCAGCCTCCGAAGGATTAGGTCTAAGTTGTTTGACCGCCGAGTCAATAGTCTTCTCCTTTGAACTTTTCAAAACCCTAATTAGCCTAGGTGTCCCGTCGTAGACGAAAACGCCCTTTACCCTAACATTAGGTCAAGGAGTCGCCGTACTCTGTTTAGGGTTGTTGCACCCCAAATTTTGACCCCTTATATCCTCATCATCGTTCTAGGAGCATTTCCATTTGTTTATCTAACCATAACCTATTTTCAAGTTTGTCTTTGTTAAGATACAGGTGAATTAGGGTTTTTAATCGGGAAAAGTCAACTGTAGTTTGACTTTTGATTTAAAAGGTGTTATAATGGTGGGATCATGGTCCATGAAGTTCATATGGCTTAATGAAGTCTACACAAGAAGTTTTAAAGCCTTAGAAGACCCAGAATGTCAACAGTCGACCCGGTAGTCATCGGTCGATCGTATCGTTGACCGAAAGTCAACACTTCAAGCATAAATAATTTGACCTCAAAATGTGAAGACAAATGTTCCTAATGTGATATTACACATATCCATGAATTTTCATGACAATTGGATCAAGCGTTGATGAGTAATCGAGAAATCGAGAAATTAGGATTTTGAAAGGGGCAAGACCCTAACTCCCTAACCACACATCTAATGGAGGTGGTTCAAAGCTCTTTGGAAAGGTCTTTACAATTACTACAAAATTCCCATAGGGTCTATGTTCAAAAAATGAATAGATTTGGGGTTATAGCCAAAATCATTTCAAGAGGGCAAAACACTTAGAAAAATTCTAAGTGTTTTGGCCGGACAAGTCATGTTTTCAGCCAACTTGAAGGGATATTTCAACCTAGTTCCACTCAGAATCTGAAGACCTTATGAACATGAAAGTTTTAGAGATCCATGAGGGCTTTCCAAAAAGTACTAGAACTCTTTAATATCCCTTATGAGCTGAGAGTTATGAATCAAGGAAGTTGGGCTGCAACACTTGAATGTACCATTCCATCTTTTTTCCAAATCCACATTCAACCACTTGAACCATCCTCAGCCCTTTGATCAAGTCTTAATCTGATATTGAGAGGTTTTGATGGGTAGAGATGCAAGAGAAGTGAAGGATGTGAATGAAAGTCAAGTTGCATTAAAATAATCAAGAAATTTAAGAGAGGAAAGAGAAACTTTTTGGCTCAAATCTGTAACAGTTGTGACATCTACACTCTTTTCTCTATTCAGTCACCTCATATACCTCATTTCACTTGATTTCCTGCTTGCATTGAGCCAAGAAACTAATGGATGAAGATGTATCAAGATCTTATGCAAGATTTCTTCCAAATTCCTTCCAAAAGCCAAACTTCAAATCTGCCCCAAACCTCATTTTCCCTATAAATAGAGGCTTCCTCTATGTTGTTAGACACCAGAGCACTCTTAGAACCAAGAGAAAACCACAACTCTCATTCCTTTCTTGCTTGCTTCATAAGAAAATTTCCAAGTTTTCTTCAAAATCTGCCTTGGGCAGTTGGCTTCCCAAATCCATTTCCACACACTCCAATCCTTCAAAAACCATCTGCACAATACACAAGTGATGTGTGGAAGGTGTTCATACTCTTAAACCACTCAAAAACTCCATTTCCCAAAAGTCAACTTTCAACCAAGCAAGGTTTGACCTCATACACTAAATCAAACAAATCTCTGCTCATGCCTGTTTTGATCATTCTAACCCTCCAGACACCTTTGATATATGATGTATCAACTGTCCATAACCTAAAATAACCTTGTCATCACTTGTTTTGAAATCTGTCACAAGTTCTCTCATTTCCTTCAAGTGTAAGAAAAGTTGTTTTCATCAAAGTTGTTTAGGTCATTTGCAATATGTTTGTGTTAAATTCATGATATAACTGCTGCCAGGTCATTTCCTCTTTGTTTTGATTTTTGTTTTGCTGCTATGATGTTGATATTTTCATGAGAAACTATGTTGTTTGCTCCTGTTGAGATGATTCATCTAATGCTGCTGAAAACACATTTCGTTCCATGATGATCAACATTGTATGGTTAGTGTACTTTGTTTTCAACATCATTTTTTGAAGGTTAAATCTGTCAACTCCTTTTGACTTGCATAGGATCTTGGATCCTCATTCAATTATTCATATTTTCTGCTGAGCATTATGTTGTGTTGCTGCACATGTTTTGAAAGCATTTCCTCTACTTGATTGGTGAATTACAATTTCATGTGTGTGTGTGGAGTTTGACTCTTGGCTTGCTTGAATTTATGCTTATGCTGTTAGAACTTGGCCCTCATACCAGGTGTTTGTGTGTTAGCTTGATGGTTGTCTTTATGGCAATATGTGTATGTTATTTCTTTTACAAAAATGCTGATCCATCTATTGGTTTGAGGGCCTGTCCAGTTTTATGTTGTGCAATGCTGTCTTGCTTTGTGCTTGTTCTGGCTGTTGGTTTATGTTGGGATCCTGCCATGAAACACTTTGTTAGCATGATAAGGTCTCAAATGTTTAAGTGTTCACTTATGTGGTTTGCATAGATGGTTGTTTTAGAGTAATGTTTTAGGCCTACAGTTTGATGTTCAACATGTTTATTTTTGC